>JAAGAY010132373.1:0-29223 GCA_011801015.1 Ardeotis arabs
CAGTGTGAGTGGCCAGAGATGTGAGGGACGGAGAGGCTCGTCTGTGTGGCAGAGAGGAGATGAGGAAGGATGGAGTCTTTGGGGTGGGGCAGGCTGTGAAGGATGTCAAGGGGGGAATCCACTGTAGGAAACTGGCAACTGAGGATTTCAGGAGGGGTCAGAGTGAAAGCCAATATGACAAGCCTGGCTGCAGGAGCAACAACATATTACAGCCTTCTTCCCTTATGTAGCTTAATGCTTCTAAACCTTCCCTGGTGCAGCTTTGAACGATTCCCACAAATCCTATCACTGGATATCAGGGAGAAGAGATCAGCACCTCCCTTTCCACTTCCCCTCCTCAGGAAGCTGTAGAGAGCAATGAGGTCACCCCTCAGCCTCCATTTCTCTAGACTAGACAAGCCCAGAGTCCTCAGCTGCTCTTCACAGGACATTCCTTCCAGCCCTGTCACCAGCTTTGTTGGCCTCCTCTGGACGTGTTCAAGGACCTTCACATCCTTCTTAAATTGTGGAGCCAGAACTGCACACAGTACTCAAGGTGAGCCTGCACTAACGCTAAATACAGTGGGTTTTCACCTTTCTGATGCTTATACACTGGGTCTCATGACCAGGGTCTGCAGCAGGGCTAGTTCTTGTACTAACCATCAACAAAACTCCTGTTAGTTTTAAGAAGAGCAGAAGCAGACCAAGGAATCTGTGAAATTTTAATTTTGGGTAAGAGGGACTTATGTAATTTACCATCAATAAGAAATAATTCAACTAAACCTGAAAATTAAAATATATCCAAGAAAACAATAGGAGAGAAGCAGCTGACTTTCTCCTATACTTGAATAGAGGCAGGGCACTTTATTTCATTTTTCTATGGATCAGAGAAAGTAACTCCTCATACTACAGTTATCTGACTCCACAGCTAGTGCAATAAGTCATTACACATTTTTTTTTTCTGCTATGTCTGGTAAGGAATTGGAAATCTGTTACTTGGGCTTCAGGAACAAGCCAGGAGCATGACATTCAGGCCCTCGCTTCTCCAGTTTGTGTGCGTTATATCAGCGGTGTGGACCACTGTGAATTAATTGCTATTGCCTTTTGTGTACTTTAGCTGGCTACAGCTGCTCGAGACACTTTTAAATATCCCAACAACTCCAGTATTGTTTGCTGACGCTTTCTAAATGCTCTGCTCAGCATTTGGTTGTCTTGATAGCATTGACCGCCCTGTTTCACTGGGAGGCAGCCAGAGGCTTTGGTTAAGGGCTGTACAGGTGTTGCGGAAATAATCCAGGGCAATTCTAGCACCATCTAAAAGCTGTACTGTTTACTTTTCTGTACGCACGGGCTGCTTATCACAACCACCTGGAAAATTCCACACACGCACTTGTCCCAGAATGGGGCTTTGTGACAGTGCAAGAAAAATGGGTTTTGCATCTGATTCACTGGCAGTAAGCCTCCAGTAGGTAAAAGCATGTTTGGTTTGGAGTAGGAAGGCAGAGAGATGAGAGAGAGCTTTAAATTAAAATGGAAGCTTTGTTGGCATAAAATATTAACCCAAATTTCTGCTGTTGCTGGCCAGAAACCCACTCCCTTGCCATGACCCCAGCTCCCACCATCAACTTATGCTTGTCTGGAGTTACGCTGTCTATATGTTACAGCTGCGCACGTTTGTGCCAGGGTTGTGTGTCAGCACAACTCATTATACTGACAGTTTATCTAGAAACACTCTCTCATGGGTGCAAAGTGCTCTCTTTCTCCACTGCTTATTCCTCAGCTCAGCTGAGGTGGTGGCACTGGCTCAGTGGAGACTCACAGGTCTTGGGGCGCAGGCGTGCTGGGGAAGAGAGCGTTGGTGCGGATGGGAAGGGAAAGCCAGAGTACGCTGAGCTAGTGCCTGGGGCAGAGCATACCCGTGGATGGCCACGGTACCCAAAGAGTCCAAGGGTGTGCCAGGCTGTGCTGGCAGGCTCTGCCCTCCCCAACTCTTTCACAATAACGAACTGAAAGACAAGGTGCTAAATGAGGCTGAGACTGGGGTGAAATGGCCTGTTCTGTGCCCGAAGCATTGTGTGGGGCCACTCTCTCAGAAGCAGCGTAAGCAAGAAATCACGAGCCAGGAAAGCAGAAACTCTTCCCTGTGCCTTGCTTTCTTCTGAGGTACAGGCAATGTGCTCTTCACCCCTACTACACTACCTCTTGGTTCTGCTGAGAGGTGCTTTGGGATGGCTGAAAGGGCACTGTGATCCTGTCCTGCCCTTCACTTACTCTCTTTGATAGAGCAGTGCAGCACTCTGTGCCCAGCCTTTCCCTTCCTCCTCCACCTCAGCCTCCAGCCTTTTCTTGTGCAAACATGTGTAGGGTTGGAAACAGCCATCATCTGAGTGACAGGAGCCGTATGGTCATTCCTGGGTGACCTGGAGCACGTATGCCGCAGCAGCTGATGCTAACAAAGACTGGGGAAGCTGTGGCCCTTGTAGTTGTCCTAATCCTGCAAATGGTGTATGTGTGGGGATTTCTTCTCCATGCTGTATCCCTGCTCTGCTGCACAACCACAGTGTTAAAGGACTAAACTCTTTAAGGACCTGTCCCACTACCACTCAGTTCAGCTAGATAGATGTCCAGGCTGAAAAGTAGTATACCAGGGAATGCCATGCAACACATTAATGCAATGAAATCATGGGTGTCTCTGGAAGTTGTCCTGAAACCACTTGGATGTTGTAAGAGAGTGACTTCCCTGAAGATGTTCCAAGGCCTCCCATAGTGACCGCTGAGCTCACAGTAAAGTTTCCTGCAGCAGCACCCAGATTTGACTTTTGCTCTGCAGTATAAACCTCTCTACTCTAGCTTGGCTCTGCTGCCTCCATTAACGTATTCTCCATTTTTACAACGGATTTAGCAGTCTCCTCCCCATGACCTATCACATCAGTATTATCTTCCTTAGTAATCATATCTGACAGTCAATTGGCATGTTTTGACAACCTTATCAACAAGATTTGTGCTCTCATTTGACCTCAGCCTGTTGAGGAGGGGAGGACAGGGAGTCCTTGAACAAGCCTGAGCCCTAATGATAAATAATAACAGAAGAGACATCTTTCTTTGCCACCTCTTGCCATATTCTGTAAGAAATGATGGGGGAGCCTATTATTAGGCTGAGTGCCTGCGCTGAGCACCACAGGATCCCCTGCCTTCACTGGGCTCAGCAGGCACTGCCAGAACATGCAAAGTACCACACGGCGTAGTACTCAGTCGCCTGTTTTAATGCAAGGAACCACGTGCCTGTTCGTTCCCAGCTCTCTCTCCATCCTGCTGCTAGGGTTGAGAAACGTACCCCTAGTCAGTCCCTGCCACTGCTTTACGAACTCCAGAGCACGAACTCCTCCAAAGCTGCCCTGCCGTTGGTCCTGCCAAGTCACACCAGTAAACATGCACGAGTGGTCTGCTACCTTAGGTTTCTCATGGGATTCACAACAACACTGGAAATTTTTTTTGTTTCAAAAAATAGCAGAAGGTGAAAGACCTAAGTATTAATGGAGACTAATCCACTACAAGACTAAGAGACAGCCTGTCCTCATATTGACACCTCCTAGACTGTGAATTCCTCGGGGCAGAGAATCCTTCCCTCTTCTGTGCTTTGTAAAACGAGGCAGGCTATTGTGGTGATAGATACCTGCTGAGGGAAAGCTGGGCACCTGATCTCAAAGAGTTTAGCCAGGTAGAGGCTTTTGCATGGCTTCCACAAATGCTTTTCAGTTCCTGAGCAGGGCCTTCAGGGTTTAGCCCATGAATTGTAATTGTCCTAGCACACATAGCTCCTGAGATGATTGGAACTAAAATTGTGTCAGGAAAGTCTCTCCTTCTGCTTGTGTTCCTGGTGGGGCAATAGTCTTAATGTCTGTAGTTCTCCTATGATTGCAACGTGCTGCACAGGAAGCAATTATGGATGAGGCCTGAGCTGCCCAGCCTCATGGCTGCCTTCCTGGGCCTCGTTAAGCATCTGTGGACAACTGGATGGATGGAATGTGCTAATGAACATTTTCTCCTGCACCAGCGTTGTCCTTCCGCTTATGTCAGCCACAGGCTGGAGCCAGGGCAAATCAGGTGAGTTAGATAAAGGTGTCAAGTGTGGGATTGCCTCCAAGCACCAAATGCTGAGGTGCATCTGTACCTCACCCCTGCACAGAAGAACCTGGGGAGGGAGGGCTGGAATACAAGAAGCTTTCTTATAGCCGTCCTGTGCAAGGCTACCTTGCAAGGGAAGCTCCTGGAAAGCTGAGGCTATATCTCCTTACATTTTTCTAAATCACCATAAGACACTGGAGAAGATGCAAGACCAGGCAAAATTGTCCGGGTGCACTGGAAGAGGGAAGCCAGCTGAGCTAGTTGTGATGTCTTGTAGCCTACAAACCTAGCCTGTGCATGTGAGCTTGGTTTTGGTCTGGGGTGTTGTCCAGCACACCACACTCTATTTTCTCAAGCCCACTGGCAAGTTGCCAAGCTGTCAGCGAGGGCTATACAAATCTCACGTGGGGTGTCTGCACCAAGCAGGTTATCCCTTACCTACTGTTAGGCTGTCCCATTAATTTTTTTTCCCTCTCTCTGATGACACATTTTCTAAACCACAAAGCTGCTTTGATCTGGACAACATCAAGAGTCATGCTGTGCTGTGGGTTTTCCCTTTAAAACTCTTAGCAGTTAGGCACACTGGTAGCTGTGCCTCCCCTGGGGGCCGCTGATCAGAGGTCCTCCAAATGGGCCAGGTGCTTTTGTACAGCTCTGGACCCTTTTTCTTCCCGTGACCTTCAACCACAGAGACTGTGCTTGTCCTTGATTCTTGGCTGCCTTGGGTGGCTGCAGCTGGTAGCATACTTGAGTCTAAGCGTTCCATGTATACAAAACTTGACCTGACGTGAGCCTCACATTGCTGACTCGTTCCTCACGTTCCTCCTCTGCAGCCAGGCCAGCACACAGAGTTTTTGCAACGTGGCGCTCCTGCTTCATGACCCACATGGATCAGAGACAATTGGACAGACTGATCCATGATTCACTGAAAAGTTGCCTCTGACTTAGGGTTCAGGGCAGGAGAAAGGCTAGTTTCATCTTGCGTGCGATGCTCCAGCATGATGCTACCACATGTGTCAGAGAAGTAATACTTGGAGGTCTGCTTATTCAAATGGAGAATTTGGCTTCAGTTGACCTGGGTTTAGTCACATTGCTGACTGCAGGGCTGCTGCCTTGAGTTTTGATTCCAGTTTTTGGAGCAGGTGGTGTATGGGAGGTTGTGTGTTAGCTTCCTGCCTGTTTCTGCCTGCAGCTGGATGTGGTCCTGGAATATCTGTTTGGTGATAACCATGAGGCACCAGCAGAGTCCAAACCATTCTGCCTGGCAGCCTCTTTGGGAAGGCTGTCCCCGCCAATCCAGTAAAGACTTTGGAGTGGCTATTTAAAGACAGTGGAAATAATCTGTTCCAGACTGTCCATGGGACAGCATTGCGGGAGCCAAAATGGGTTTCAGGCACAGAAAACACAGCTTTTCATGGTTTTGTTCTTGACCTCACTGGGAAGGAGGGAAAGCTTTCAGCTGTCACCAGCTGCCTGGTGCTCTGCAGGAGTGTAATTGGTGGTGTCCATCCATTTCTCCATGTAAAAGCCGCCACCAGCCACCTCCACATCCAGGCTACGTGACAGCAGTCCTGAGACTCCTGATGGCAGGAGGCTGCCTAAGCACCACAGGGTGTGGTGTCCCTCATTGCCTCTTCCAGGGGCACGCCTGGGCCCTCTGTGCCTATTAGAGGTCTCTCAGCCAGGGAGCAGCTCCCTGCCTGGGCCTG
The DNA here is from genome assembly GCA_011801015.1 of Ardeotis arabs. NCBI lineage: Eukaryota > Metazoa > Chordata > Aves > Otidiformes > Otididae > Ardeotis > Ardeotis arabs. The sequence goes on from JAAGAY010132373.1 coordinate 5,814, forward strand.
TTGTGAAGAAACATGCCTGACCTAGGCAGGTTTCATAGGTTATCATAGGCCACCAAGTGTCAACCAAAAGACAGTGCTAACGAGGACTTCAGCTCACTCTGAGAGCATGGAGTTGCTTCATGTCTTGCTAATTCTGCAGGGCTTTCCACCTCTGCTTCTCAACTCTTCCCCTGCTTTTTGCTGCAGCACTGTGTAGAGGCAAAGTGAGCAAGTTTTCTGTTTCTCCCATCCATTGAGTACCTGCTCACACTCCAAAACATGCTTCACTTTCCCATTTTTCTGATTTATAAAGAGTTCCAGTTTCTCCAAGCTCCATTGCTTTCCCACCTCCTCCTCCCCTGCCTTTGTCTCCCATCAAAGGGGCTGTGCTCCACAACAAGTGTGAGCTATGCAAAATGCTTGTCTCCCATCAGGTGTAACAGATATTACCGTCATTTCTGCCCAACTCCACTGCCAGGAAAAAGGATGTAAATAATGCATGAGCTGATGCTAGATGATGATCAAATACACAGCTGTGAGTTATTATCTGGTACTGTGCTTTAAGGTTGGTAAAAAGAGCCACTTTGCAGCTACTTAGAATTTTTCTATTCTCTTCCCAGGAACTTTCATCTGAATGTGCTCACAAGATAACATCTTAATTAGTCACAGTCCTTCATTTCGGTTTCTGCTTTGCTCGACTTTGTTGGTTAAACAGCTGAGGACTTCCTGGACCAGGGTGATAGCAGAGCCAGTGGGAGGCAGGTGGTAACGGCTGATTTTTCACTGCAGGAGGGCAAGCAGAAAGGTTTCAGGTAAAAAGAGAGGATTGTTCTCATCTCTTTGTCTCTCCCTTGGCTCAGAAGTGCCCTGAATAACATAGCCTAAAGCATCCCCATCTTGAGGCCTGTGGATACCTCCCTCCTTTGATTGCAGAATGGAGAATGTTCATCGAGGCAGGCTGCTAGCACTGGGGAAACAAAGCAGCCATTTACCTCTCCAGAACATTTGACTTATTTTCAAGTTTTCATGTTATGTGATATGACAGGCAAATCAGGCACAACACAAAGCAAATTGTCTCTGAGGTTATCAAAATTGTAACTTTTGGAGGCTGTTGTGTTCAGCTATTACAAATACGCTTTTTTAAATCTTTTCCTGTCTTTGCTGATGTCGCGGCTTGCTCACTGAGATACATCAAAAGGCTTGCGATGCTCCTTTCTTCTCCTGTGCAAAAGGCACCTGTGCCTCTCGCTGCTGCATGCTAACCTGTTTCTAGCACACTTGCACATGCAGGTCAAACGCTGCTTCTGCTACTTCTGAGCTTGTGCATCACGAACCAACTTATGCATGTGAGTGCTCTTTTCACAGCCCAGGGGGGACAGGCAGTGTGGCAAGGTAGCACCACCAAAAACCAATGAGCTCAGGTCAGGAAGACTTCCCTTTGCAAATCATCTCACCAGGGATGACTCAACCCCATGTGCTTAAATGGAGGGGCACTGTCATGAAAATGCCATCCTTCCCAGGCTGGAAACTGCCTGGGTGAATGTCAGAGGATCAAAGACAGTGGAGATGCCAAGTTCCCAGGCTGGTTTAAGATTATAAAGAATGTTTTAAGGTTATGAATAAGGTATTTTGGGAACAGAGGAGGCTGAAAGGCCCATCCTTCTCCCCTGTTTTCCTCTGAATTGGGATGGCGTATGGGGAACAAAGCAGAGGTCCTTCCCCAGTACACTGCTTCTCGGGTCGGAGCAGAGGGTGAGGTTGGGGCTGCCCATGTGGCAGGGAACCAGGCCTTAAACCATGGGGTGAAGTCTGGGCAGAGCACTGGTCTCACTCAGGGTCCATCGCAGTGTGCTGGTGCCTTGGTGAAGGCATCGTGTACGATGATGTGGGGAAAGACAATTGTAATGCACAAAATTAAGCTGAGGCAGTTCAGCATTTACTCTAACTTTTGGGGATATGTCACTTTGCAGTTTCTAACAATTCTTCATCTTATCTTCTTGTACATGGAACATGATTCCTGTCCCCTACTAAGCTGCTGCTTTGTTCCTAGTGGTAGCTCCAGGATGTTCTCTCAGGAGCCGTAACTAAATGCAGTCTTTTCTTCTAACTTAACCTCCCTTTAAGTGGACCGAGTCACTGGTACTCACGTTATGCTGCTCTTTGCTGGAACATCAAGTGCAAGCTAACTCAGAGCCCAGAAAGGACAGGCTCCCTGATGGAGGGCAGGGGGGAAGCAGCCCAGCAGCACCTCTCTCCCCAAATAAGGGCACTGTCTTTTTCCAGTGTGAGGGCAGAAGAGATCTGTGTATCTCTCACAATGACTCTGCAAAGGAATGTGCATTTTCTTTAGCTTTGCAAAGGGAGAGGCTTCTGGCCCAGCCATCTGCATTCAGGCTGCCTCTTATCACTTTGGAGGGCACTGCCTGGAGAAAAAAGAATCAAAATCAAGACCAATAGAAGAAAAACAGTTGGAAAGATTATGACATGTCAGTGCCCAAAGCCCAGGCAGGAGCAGAGCACACCAGCAAGCAGAGCTCTGACAGTCATTCCGGGAGGTAAAATGAGAAGCCCTGCAGCCTGGGGAGCCTGGAGATCTCCCAGTGGCTCAGAGCCGGACACACGGCAGCAGGAGAGAGATTTCAGAAAGACATGAGACCATGAAGGGGGTGCTGCTGGCCATTTGTTTGGCTGATTTTCCTCTGTGTCCCTTAGGGGACACCCTGTTATGCCATCTCAGCAGCAAGACACATTACCTGAATCCTATTTATCTGAGGTCATTAAAAATCCCTTTTTACCTTTGCTGAGAAAAACAACAGTCTATCCAGTGCCCTGCAGTTATGTTTCATTTAGTGGCGTACTTCTTTTGGCCAATGGCTTGTCAAAGGTGTTCAAAATCATTAAACATACAGCACTCCTACAGCTTTCCTGGGTGATTATTGCACCAGATCATTGCATTGTGAATATTTGGAAATCCCAGCTGGGATCCTTTCTAGGTTCCTCTGCTCCCTGGTGCTGCAGTAAGCATTCCCAGTCCCATTCGTGGATGCTGTCACATCCCTCTCCGGTTTGCCAACATATGGAATGAATAGCTAACAGCTTTATTGACATTTCTATACAGGGTACAACTGTCATAACAAAAAGATACCCAGGCATCCAATTTAGCTGCAAATTTACCTCTGTCATACAGACCCTAGACCTGCAGTTCTGAATCATACTGCCATAACAAATATCAGATTTTTCCAGTATGGATACTAAGAACCTCAAGTATTCCCACACACTTCTCTGTCATCCTTTTCAGATCCTTTTTTTTTTTTTTTTCTTTTAGATTCATTTTTAATCTAAAACGATGCAGCCAATCAGTAGTAAAGCCCTTGGATGGCTTCTACATCAATGCTCAGGAAAATAGCGTCAAAATTGGGGAATAAGGGAGGGGAACAGAAAGAGAGGAGACTTTTAATTTGGTTTAATGATGTCTACTAATACTTGCAATGTCAGAAGATGAAGCAACATCATCTACGTCTGGAGGAGAAAAGGAAATAGTGTAGTTCCATTTTCAAATCCTAAAGCTTATGAAGTGACAAATGGTGTTTATCCTATCTGGAAAAAATGTTATTCTTAATTGTAAAATTGTCACTGCTGCCAGCTCCCACAGCTTCAGTGTGTGGCTCATGACAAATAGTGTCTTTTCAAGCCCTGTTTTGATTATATAGGAATCTCAACAATGTTTTTTTTTTAAACTTGAAAGTATATCCCAGAGTAAAACCTGAAGGTTGAAAAAGTGGAAGACAGAGCATTCACTATATATTGACTTTTTAAAAATCTCATCATTTTTAATGAAGTGTAACAATTTCCTGTTATTTTTCAGTTTTTCACATTAGTAGTACTGCACTCCGGAAGAGGAAGGCACAACATATGCACGTACACATACATACATGTCCCTTCATTTGTCACTTCAGTGTCTCTCTGCAGATAATATCCTTTGGTTTTGAATTTACTATATTTATACATGCAAGCCTTCTATTTTTACACAGCTGTTGGACCCTTGCATGTATAGAAGGTGCAGGAATATGTAATTACACTTCTGTTTGTTCACCTGGTTACATTTCCTGGACAAGTCTGAGAAGATGAGTGCCATAATAGTCCAAACAGTATTCATAACATAAGATCACTTGAAGAAACTTTCTGGGGGACATCTAATAATGTGGTTTAAAAAGCCAGAAAAAAGAACCTGAAAAAAACCAGTTCTCATATCTCATCAGACTATCACATCAAGATAGAGAGAAACTAGAAATTAAGAAAGCTTCCAGGAGATATTTTTCTGCTGTTGAAGATTGGTGGGAACATGCAGGTAACTCCAATGCGTAGACGGAGTTGGTGCGTATATTTTACCGTGTATATTTTCACTGGACATCAAAGAGCATTAAAAAAGGCAACTGCCCATCTCCCCAGTTTCCTGGAAGTGCTGGGTACTCATTCATGTGCAGAGCAGCAATGCTTCTCGGGTTCTGGGCCACTAGAGCCCTGACACTCACTGTGCATCACCGCTCAGAAACAAGGGGACGATGCATGAGCAGAAGACGACCTTTCTGTCCCCTGGACAGCTAAAGCCAGCTGTGCCCTGTCACAGTTGGCTTGAGGGAAGGCTATTGTAGGATGCAGGAATGTCTGACTGTGGGGTTTTGACTTGAAATAGACCTTGGTTCAGTCTGAAAAAACATTTTCATGCTTAGCCACAGAAAGAAGTTGTCAGGATGATGGTTTCACATGCTAGAATTAGAATATTTCTTGTAAACTTTAGACTAGTTTTGTTCCTTTGAACGTGGAGGAGCCTCACCACAGGGGAGCACAGGGTTTATGGTTGCACTGGCGCTCTTCCTGTGACAAACAGAAAGAGCAGCAAAAGCAACAAACTTGAGAAAATAAAGCCTGGCTGAGAGGAGGTGAGCTATGGGAGCAGCCAGGGATGTGGGACAGACTGTTTCTGTCACCTGAGCCCCTGCTAGCTGCTCCTTCAGAGAAGGGACAGATATCTGCAGGTGCTGAGGTTTGTCCACAAACACCTTTGTGGGAGTATAACCTGCGGGATTCTTTTGACAGATTGGCTGGTCTTTGCCCTTTGTTTTCTCCCTGCCTGTTGTGCCAGTGCGCTGAGTGCCCTCAGCTCTTTCTGCCACTGGTTGGGGGTCTCCTGTCATTTATGGGAGGTACAGTGGGGCATCCTTGGAACCCCCAAGATAAACAGCTCTCTTACTATGTCTCCAAGCTGAGGCTTTACAGAATGATAGAATAGTTTGGTTTGGAAGGGACCTTTAAAGGTCATCTAGTCCAACTCCCCTGGCAAGGAGAAGGGACATCTCCAACCAGATCTGGTTGCTCAGAGCCTCATCCAACCTGGCCTTGAATGTTTCCAGGGATGGGGCATCCACCACCTCTCTGGGCAACCTGTGCAGGTGTTCTACAACTCTCATTGTAAAAATTATTTTCCTTGTGTCTAATCTGAATCTTCCTCCTATTTTAAAGCTACTACCCCTCGTTCTCCCACAACAGGCCTTGCTAAAGAGTTTCTCCCCATCTTTCCTGTAGGCCCCTTTTAGGCACTGTAAGACTACTCTAAGGTCTCCCCGGATGCTTTGGATGCTTCCCAGTTTGGAAGCTCCTCTTTGGACGCTTCCCAGTTTGGAAGGTCACTGCTGAGATGGTGCTCATTTCCATCTGTAAAGACCTTTGAGATCCTTGCTTGGACTAGACTGTGGAAGCAGGACACCTTGTAGATAACAGTGCCCTTAATGGAAAATTCTGCAGGAGCATGGCCAGAGGAAGCTTTCGGGGTCGCTGTGGAGGAGTCCCGCAAACATGCTGCCTGGTGCTCAGCAGTAGGCAGCACGTGAGTGAGCACTTGGCTTGTCAGCCCCCATGCACTGGCAGACTGCTGGGGCAGGTATTCATTTGGGCTGTCTCTCACCTTCTAGGGTCACAAGGAGCCAAATCATCAAGCTGACAGATTATTTGAACTGCCTGGTCTCACTCAGCTCATTCTGACAGAAGGACATTTGGGAGTGGTCTCACCAGCAGCTCAGCACACTGAAGGGACAGCGTTCTCCACCAGAGATGAGCAGCGGGAACTATTAATTGGTTTGAGGATGGCAGGCATACCACATGCCTTTCTAGAAACAATCATGGGATATGTAGAGGATGGGACAGCTTCTGGGATTTCAAGCAATGGCTTGTGGTGGCTGTATTTACCAGGCTGTTGTTTATTATGAACTAGATGACACCAGTTTTACAAAGACCATATAACTACTGCCAAAGTGCGAGGGCGCTGGGATACTGCTGATGTGTGGGATTCAGACCAGCACCCTTCATGGCATTGCCATGAAGGCACTTTGTCATATGCCTCGATCTGCACAAAAAATACATAAAATTCCATGCATCCCCCTGTCAAGCCAACTAGCTCTTGATAGTCCTCTTTCCTGCCTGCGCTGGCAAGTGTGGGAGATGATGGAAGGGTGGAAGATGAGGGAAGATGAGGAAGGGTGAATGGCATGACTGGTCAGACAGGGTGGAAGATGAGGGAAGATGAGGAAGGGTGAATGGCATGACTGGTCAGACAGGGCATGAAAGGAAGGCTGTGCAAAGCAGAAACACAAGGATAAGGCACGGCCTTACTGCCAGGGGCACTGTGCTCCAACCTCTGCCCAAGAAGAGTAGTTCCTTTTCCCAGTACATTCGGGATGTTGCAGTGGAAGAAGCTGAGGCCGTGGTCCCATAATATCTCTGGGTACAGATTTGTCCCTGCTCAGCCCTGGGCCTGTGTTCTGAGGTGATGTCTGTGTATGGCTCTGCAGCAGGTGAAAAACAGGCAGGTGTAAATCCAGACTAGCTGTGGGAGCTTGGGCTGTACCTCATGTTCCCAGCAGAGCCCATCCATATCTAGAGCAATTCATAGAAATCAGTAGATTCCCTTCGGATTTACACCATTATAGGAAAGCAGAAACTCCTGAGAAGTCCATGTTCCCAGAACAGCTATGTACTTTAGCACAAAGCACACCCACCCTTTTCTCTGTTTTTTTTTTTTTCTTTAGGATGACTCACGCAGATTTCTGCTTGGAGTTGCCTTCCATCACTCCAGTGTGTCTGCTGTGATTCAGCTGTTCTTATTTTGAACTCCCTCAGAGCATTCAGTCAATCTCAGCTTACCAAGGTCAGAAACTAATGAAAATAATATGATACGATTTCCAGAGATGCTCGATGCGCTTGATGCTTGGCCACCTTTCTCTGCTGAATCGTCGTGCAGCTTCTCTGCAGGAACATGATTAACTCCAATGCTCCGTGGGACAGCAGGCACGGGGATGTTTGCCACCATCTCCAGTCAATAGTTCACATTCCAAGCAAAGTATTTTTAACATGTGTTATGAAGAAAATATGACATGCTACACACACATAGAAATAGTTGGGAATATTATTTTACTGTGCCAGATGGTATAAGGCTGTCACTGTTGGCCCTGAGAGTCATGGCTTTCCGCTAAAAAGAGGATGTCCTGTCTGAAACAGGAAAATGGAAAATTAGGAAAGGTAAAAGGTTCAGCAACTACGAAGGTGCTCAGTATGTGGAGCAGATGTGGCAGAAACTACTCTGCTGAGACCTGGAAAGTTGAGAGAGGGTCACGTCTAGGAGCTGAAGTACAAGCTTGAGTGGAGAAATAGATATGAAGGGGATTCTGAGAAGAACAGCTGATAGGAAGAACCAGGGAAATGTGTTTACAAATCAGCCTGGCTTTTCGCAGTAAACAGCATTAATAGATACTTGAACAGGGCAACAAGCTGTTTTAAATGGGAAGAGAAGAAGGAAAATGAGAAAACAGATTTTGTTGATTAGAAAGTTCCACTGCATTTAGCAAAGAGCTGAAGAAAGTATGGGATGAGGAAAGACTTGTTCTGGGGAAGGTTGCCAACTGAGCTCTGGTGTTATTGTAAAAAATGCATTTTGGGGCTTGTGCAAGTATTAGGAGGCAAGTTATTTTTAAATTCCAGAGAAAAGGGAAACCAAATCAGCAAGATGTAGTGAAATCTCTTTTCTATCTACGTTTCTGAGCAATAACAACTCAAGTTACAAATGAAGATTTTTTGTGTTTAAGATTCAACATGCTACCTTTTAATTTCCAGTGAGAGAATTTCCAGTGCACATCTGTGAACCATCTAAGAAGTCCTACAGCAAAAACAGGAAAGATGAATGATGACATTAACCAGTGAAACAAAACAAGGCAAAAAAAAATCCAAAGGGAACCAAAAAAATCCTGTTTGGAAGAAAACCCAAAACAAAAGGTTTTTTTTTTCTCTTTTAGAAAATATACTATGAAGAGCATAGAGGGCATGCATATAAATTCTTTTCCTTTGGGACACAAGTACAAACCACATAATGGCAGAAGACACTCAAAACAAGTTGTCTAGAAGACTGGAACAAATGCCTGGCTCTAATGGAAATACCTCAGCCTTGTTGCTGATCCCAAGACCTCTGCTTCTTCTCAAGTAAAAGGTTGAGGTACTGCACACCCACAGACTGGATCAAGTCTTGGCTCAAGAGTGACAGACCAAAAACTTGACTTCCTGCAGAACAGAGGATGTTGCTTAGCCATCTGCAGACCTCCTGGGCATGGGGTGTGATGAGATCACAGGAGCAATCTTGGTCCCTGTGACAACAAGTTCCTCTGGGGGTCTACCTATGTCATCAATGAAGCTGTTGGCTTCCTGGAAACAATTGCTTTTTGTTTTTGGTGAGTTACTCCCTCACTGCCAGCTGACCAGATTTCACGCCCACCTCTATTGTTCGAAAGGTAAGTTCACAAAAAAAGTCTTGATTGCGCCACAGCCATCTCCTCCCTAATGTGAACAATCTCACTGGTCTGTTGTTCCCCAAGACCCCTCTAACTGGGAGCTACACGGGCAACTCTGCCCTCCTCCAGCGCAGAGGCTGTTTGTAATGACAGTTTACACACCGTGGCCAGCCGTTCTGCAGCTTCACATGTGAACTATCATGTAAATGGTCCCTGGTCCTGCTGGTTTTTTGACCTCCAGCTTATCTGTCTGGTCTGATATGCCCTGTGATTTCAATTCAGATTGGTCTAGCTCTTCTGATGAATTGCAATCAAGAATACGATTGAGCATTTCTGCTGTTTCCTTGTCTTCCTCAAGTGCCCTTTTACATATTTATCATCAAACTGGTTGGCTTCCTGCCTTTGCTATATAAAGAACTGTTTACTATCAGTCTTTGCAAGGTTCAACTCACATTCTTTTTTAGCCCTTTTAACTTCTGGTATATGGTTGACTTGCCATACTTTATGGGCTTTCCTGTTCTCCTAATTTGGGTAAGCTTCCCATTTTCAAACAGTAACTTATTGCCTGTGATAGCATCTATAATGTTCCTATTGACCATGAAATGGCCTTTTTGCACAACATGGTTTTATTTTCAAATTGTGGCACAACTTTTACCTGGGATTTTAATTTAGTAATTTTTAACAGCATCTAGGCTGCCTGTTCCTTTGCTTTTTGGACTGCTCCTTTTAAGGTTTTCTTTCTTCCTTTAAACTCATTTTGATATACCTCTCTTGAAACTGGGTTCTTCTGAGTATGCTTGGGTTCTTCTCTCCCATTGTAACACTGACCTGGTTGAATTGTGGTTATTATCACAGAACTGCTCTCCCATTAACGCCTCCTGAAGTAGCTTCTGTGCACCACCTCACACCAAATCCAGAATAGCATCTTTTTGTGGGTTCTGTGGCTAGTGGTTTTTTTTAGGAAACAATCATGTGTCTCTGCATCTCATGTTGATAAGGCATTAATCCAAATGTGAGCAGCTGAAAGCCTCTCCTCCTATGACCTGTTCTAAACGTATAGCTTCTTTAATCTCACTTCACAGTTCACAGAATTGCAGAGTAGTTGAGGTTGGAAGGCACCTCTGGAGACCCACTCATCGACCCACCCCTGCTCAAAGGAAGGTCAGCCACAGCAGGTTGCTCAGGGCCATGTTCAGTTGGATTTTGAGTATCTCCAAGGATGGAGACTTCACAGTCTGTCTGGCAAACTGTTCCAGTGTTGGAACATCTGCACAGTAAGACATTTTTTTTCTTAAATTTAAATGGAATTCCCTGTATTACAGTTTGTGCCCATTGTCTCTTATCTGTTCACTAAATATAACTGAGAAGAGTCTAGCTCTATCTTCCTTTCCTTGGCTTCCTCAGAAAGCACTCAGGTAAGAGGTAGGTTTAGCAACATGCTAATTGCAGTGATGGAGTTCTCAGAGACCTCAGCACAGTCAGGTCAGGTTTTTAATTCATGAAAGTACTTTTCCTTGTAAGGATCCTCTCTGTTTAGTACTCATGAGACTGCATTTGGAGTACTGTGTCCAGTTTGGGGCTCCTAGTAAAAGAAAGACATTGACAAATCAGAGAGAGCCCAGGAGAGGGTCAACAAGATGGTCATTATGCTGCGGCATGCACTGCAGGAGGAGGCACTGAAAAACCGGATTTGTTTAACCCTGGAGAAGAAAAAGCTGAGGGAGAGTTTTATTGCTGCCTACATCTGCCTAACAGGGAGTTACAGCAAAGACTGAGTTACAAGATTCTTGGACGTGCATAGCAAAAGAAGAGTAAGCATGGTTACAAGTTTTAAGAGAAATTCCAGCTGGACATACGGAAAAAAAATTTCACTGGAATATTTAACCAGCGTAACAGGTTGCCCAGAAAGGCAGTGGGATCTCTTGGAGATACTGAAAACCTGACTGAACTAGGCCCTGGCAAAACATGAAGTAACTTTGAAATTAGAGCAGTAGTTCTTCCTCCACCCTTCGCTTTTGGCATATCTTTCCCTAAAAGCTCACCTACCACTTAGGCAAGGTAATTGCCTTCTCTGGGCATAAGCATTTGCGAATGCCAGGCTTCGTTACCGGTCAGTGCAGGGAGCACATTTAATGATGCAGCTTGCTGGTAACAGAAGTTAGGCATCTCATAGTGCCTCACAGTGCCTGGAAACATAAAGCTGAACTAAAACTCCAGAGCAGTGAGAGCAGCTCCAAGATGAATAACCCTTCCACTGCAAGGCAAGATGGAAAAGACTCCAGAACAAACAAGACAACATTGCTCCTTTGCAGGGAAGCTAATCCTTGCTTTTCCATCCTTTCATGTAATCCGCCCACTACAGAAAGTTGCTAACTAGGACTTGGAAAGAAAATGTGCATTAAACGAATGGGTTTGGCAAAGGGAACATCTGTTTGTGAGTAACTTCTTGTTCTCTACATGCAATAATGGTTATGGATTAGCGTACAGAATACTGAACTTGTTTACAGCTCCTAGGAACTGTATGTTTGGAGTCATTAATAAGGAGTGTTTTTAAATGCAGAATTTCTCATCAATATGAATGTAGCTGTTTTTCTTCTCCCTAAATAAGTGCAATTCAGTTTGCAAATTAAAGATCAGTGAGATTCACTTAATGTCACTCTTTCAGCAGCCACAGAGATCAATATCTTTTTAATCACAGTCTGTTCTGCTTTGTATATTGATATTCATGACAGTTACCCGGCAAAAATAAAACCTTTTTTACATGATCTCTAAAGGATATTCCAGGTTTAATCCAATATGACACCAAAGGAAGTAGGAAATATTTACTGGAAGGGGGTGGGTCTGCTTGTTTAAAACAAACCTGGCAAACAAAGAACCTAAAATGAAATTATCCCTAGCTCAGAATGTATATATTTATACTTCTTTCTCCTTAGCGCAGGGTGGTCCCTTCTAAGGGAGATGGGCTAGCCAGAAGATGTCAGGACTCTGCATCTAATGCTCTACCTTGAAGGGTTTTCCATGATCTAATTCTCACCTTACTCAGCTCAGATGCTTTCTTCTCCCCTTGCTTTTCACTGTGCTCTTTAGGCAGCCCATTCTACCGTGGGGATATTGCCTTTTAAAGCAATAAAAAAAAAAAAATTAGTAGAAGTACTTATGGGTAAATCCTAGCTAATCGTTACACTGACTTAAGGTCTGGCTAGTGTTAAATGCAGATTTGTTGAGCTGTGGATTTGCTGAGCTCCCTACACACAGCACATGGCATTTGCTTATTTATCCCTGTCATTCCCATGCAATATTGCCCCTGCCTTGGTGCTTATTTTCTCTGGGTTGCAACATGGGCCCCTCGAATGCCGCCAGTCCTGTGTGAGACTGGGAGGTCTGCATTCCAGCTCCCCATCCGAAGCCCGTCAGAGCTGGGAGCAAGAATAGTCCGTGACATATTCCAGTAGGAATGCCTTTTTAAAAGAGGTTTTTTGTTTGGCAAGACTCCAAACACAGCAAGTGCGGGATAGGGATCTGATTTCACTTCTAATGCAAGAAATGTTCATGTGAAAACTTCTCTTCCACCGAAGAGATGGCAAAGACAGTTAAGTTGTAGTTAGTTTTCTGGTGTTATCTGATTTTGATAAGCATACGCAAGCACCACACCCACACATAATCACACTCACGCCCTCGCATAGCTAAACTAACCTGAAGGGAATTGGGTAGTGTGCTTTTTCATGTGTTAAAAAAGATACTCAAAATGACTGGGGGAAGGCTGGACAGGTTTGTCAGACAAGACAAGACAAGAAAAAAAAAATTAAAATCACAAGAAAATTCACATGAGTGTATTTTGGATTTCTTGTTACTACTTTCCCCAGTGCAGAAGTCAAGGGGGGAAGCCTCTAGATGTGATGTACTGTGGTCTCTGAGGCAGTGAGCCCAGGACCTCTGCCCAGCAGGATGGCCTCTCCAAAAAACCCTGTAAGCCAGCTTCTTGTGAGAGAACATTTTTCACAAAACAAGCAGCCCATCTCTACTCACCAGTTCTCGAGAAAGACATACCAAAAACAAGTGTAGGAAATAACACTCACCTTCACTAGCTACTTCACTGCTACAGATCAGCAGAGATGTTTGCTTCATGTCATCCTGCAATATTTCATACATCCTTCACCTGCTAATCTCTCTCAGTCCTCAGGTGCTCCCTACCTGTTGCGGTAACCCCCAAGCATATCACCTCTCCCCTTGCCAACACCCTCTGTGGTCCATGGGTGTCATTACCTTAGTCTATTAAAATCACTTTACTGAAAGTAAACGGATCTCAAAGCGATCCTTCCCAACCAGTACCATGGAAATTGCAGCTTCTGTCTCAGACCTAGAAAAAAAGCTTGGTTGTCCAAAGATTTATGTATATTTTTTGAGTGCACAGGTTGGTCTCATGAAAAATTAGACCTACAATCCTTTCCTTGTCTGTGTCCTTAGACCTTCAGAGCTATTACAGTGCTAAGTAACATTAGGGGCTGGACATGGCCACTTCCCATCTTCACAGAAAGGCTTAGGCTCCCTTCTGGAACCAAATCACAAACAAAGAAGATTTTGCCTCATAACAAAGGCAGAACGGCTCCTTTGCTATCTCTGGTGGTTTGTGTGGATGTAAAAGACATGCAGACACAACAGAGAAAAAAAGATAGCAATAAGTGCAGACAAACATAGAAGTCTTCATAGCAGGAAAAATCCCCCCACCCTACCACACACTTTTGGCTGAAAGATGATGTCTTTGTTCCCAGCTCCAAGATGCTGTCACTTCTGTTTGATTCCTTCTGCTCTAAAAGAAACAGACTTTTGCACATGCTTTGTAAATGAAAGGGATTGCATTAAAAAAACCTGTTTATTGTTATTTTTCCTTCTTAATAGAAACTGCCTGGAGGGTCTCCTCTTTGAGCCAACAGCTTGTTAGAAAGCAGCAATGGTACGCTGAAGGAGTCTGATGTGTTACCTTTATCCTTATTAGCCGTTATTGATCCAAATGAAGGAGAAGCAAGTTGTACTGGATGCTGGAGCATCTGAGCAGACGCTGTCTATATTGGAACTGATCAGATATTTGAGCTTTGCTAAGTCTGCAGATAAATGCTCCAAGGCACTGTCAAAGGGTGCCCTTACAGGATATGGCCTGTGGTGGTTATAAGCCTGAGACAGCCTGTTAAAAAATTAAATCTGCCTCCTCCGCTAGGGAGATTTGCACAGTAAGAAAAATTACAAACTTAAAGATAAAAACATTCCAACCCACCTTCCAAAAACAAGACCATGTATCAAAATGTTATAATCTAGTCATGAATATTTTAAAAAGCTCAAGATTTCCATCCAAAAGCTGGAGAAGAACAATCCATCCAGCTGGGCCTCAAATTGTTATGTAGTTATATCTACTTACAGGAACAAAATATAAATGAACATAAGGTTGTTCTGCAAATGAGAAATTCTGAAACTTCAAAAGTTAAACACCCTTAATAAGACCATCTCCTCCAATGCTGAACACTGGATAATCTAGAAATACAATTAAGAAACTCAAATATCTTAAACTCTGCCTTGCTCCTCACTGTATCGCATTGATTTTTTCTCTGGTGAAGATCCCAGGGTTACAGAGATGTGAAACAAGGCCACAGGAGAGAATAACTGTGTATAACATCTGCCCCTGGTGACAACCACCACGGCAGCACAGCTGAATGTTTAAATGTAAGGTGCCATGGCAGCTGGGTGCCTCAGCCTGTCCCCTGGCTCCAAGCTGTAAGAAACTCTTGTTATTTAACTGTGGTTATGGGACTTCTCCTGTCCCTTGCCACAGGCTTATCAGAAATACTGATATTATCGCCATGAGATACAACTATTTGTTAAGGCTAATAGTTTAGCAACTAACATCCCCCGCCCCGAGAAATTGTGCATAACATCTCACACACAACGTCTTCCTGAACCTAAAGATTTATTAAAAGTGAAAGAAGAAATTAAAACATTGGGGTGACTGAAAGCAATTGACTCAGTCCCCCCTCTGAGTGCATCAGGCAGTAAATTTTCTGTCGCCAGCCAAGGCAGACAGATCTGGGGCAGGCTTCTTTTGCGACTATGTGCTGTACGCCGAGAGTATAAACACGAGATAGATAAGAACCACTCCAAAACCGGACAGCTGCATCACCGTGCCCTGCCGGCATCTTTCACTTCCAGCAAGGAGCAGAGAGCAGAGGGGCAGGGGATGGGAGCCTGCTGGTAAGCAGGGCAGTGCAGCCAGGACAGGATCATGTTGAACTCGTGAAGACAAAAGGCTTTCTTGTACATGAAGAGCATTTTAAAAGCTCCCTCTCATGGCTTGAGAGTTCACAGGCTTGGTAAACAGGCTTTGCTAAAGCTATTTAAAGACTTGCCTTGCCTGATTTGAACGCAGTGGCCTTGTTCAGGAAAGCGATGTTTTTCTCTGGAGTTACATCCTGGCTTTGGACGTGGTGAAGCTTTTTCTGAGAAAAATGTTGTTAGCCATCTAGCAGGGACGTCCTCGCCCTCCACACCAAGAGAGGCTGCGGGGTGGGGTGCAGGGCCAGTGCAAACAGCTGGGGCAGGAGACAAAGAACCAGGGAGGGGAGTGAGATTCAGGGGTCAAAGATCCAGGATCTGTGTTTGAGCAGAACCAGAATTAAGATAGCAAATATATTGTTACAAAAGATTTCCTGGGATTCCCAGGGCAGCTGTGGGAAGCCAAAGGTTCCTCGGGAACTCCCAAATGTGCCGGTGATAGCAGAGGGCAGCTTTAAGCCTCCTTGGGCCTCACCCAAGTGCCAGCCAGCTACAAGTCAGGATGGTCAAGTTTTGACCATCAAATCCGTTCAGCATAACCTTTCCTATATTCACCAAGCCATCTGGGAACTGGATAAAAAGCCTTCATCACTTTCGAGACAACATGGTATAACACTGACAGCTAACACACAGCACGGCAGCATAGCTTTTGCTGTTCCACGTGCTCTCCCCAAATGCCCCAAATATCCCCAGCAGCATAAAAATAACTTCCTCCTGGTTCTTGTTTTCTTATCATGGTTATCCACAGCACAACTGTGCCCACATCTGGATGGCTGGGGATAAGTATTACCCTATTGCTGTTGTGCCCAGCAGCCAGGAACCCGCTGTGGTAGGCACTGCCTCCCAGGCAGAGGCAATGCCTGCCCTTAAGAGCTCACAACTGTAAGGGAAGATTAAAATGGAAAGATAAAATATAAAATTTTCATCTGAATGCAGTCTGGATTTAACTGAAGGAGAGGCAATAAGAATCACAAGGGCCAGTTTTTCCCCCATGTTCACCTCTTCAGACTTGGCTGACAGCATGATGTCCACAACACTATCATGCAGATGAGAGCATTTTCCAGCTGTAACTAACCACCTCTGGCAAAAAGGGTGGTGAAGAAGCAATAAACAAAGATTTGATGTGATATTTAGGACAGATTTACATCTCTCTGCACTGTTTGAATGATGCAGGGAAGATAACACCACAGTCTTTATCACTGAAAGCATTTTAATCTTGCCCACAGAGTCTTCTCTGAAACTGTAGTTACCACTGCCCCTCTTGCCACACACAAAAGCATCACAGTCACAAGATGCCTGATGACCATGGGAACTGAAAGCCTAAAGTCTCATTCTTGCTTTTTTTTTCTGTGGGAAGCCCCTGCTCAGATCAAATACATCATTACTGCATGAGACACAAAAGCAAAGCTCTATCGTTTATGATTATAGTCTGTCTTGGGACATATTTCACATTTCAAAGGTGTTAATCCCAAAATACTGTCCAACTTCTTTGTCTTCACAATTTCCTTCTATTACAGAAATACAGTTGTTGCAATGTGAAGTGACTTTTTTCTTTACTTTTTGTTCTGAAGTTGCTGTGTGGTCCTGCACTGCAGGGACCATGTAGACCTGGTCAGAAAATTCTAACTAAATTATTTTCCTTGCAAAAATGTCTCACTTACTCTTTTTGGAGCTACTTTTCCTGACAAAGTATATGCTGTGCCAGGGAAAGAGGAGGGAGGCTAGCACTTTCTGGCCTGAAGATCAGGGCACTCTTCTTGGATGAAAGAGCTCCAGGTTCAGGCTCAATTACTATTTGATTACCAGACAAACAGCTAATCTTTTCTCATGTCCTTTTAAAGAAAAAAAAAAAAACAACAAAACCAAACCAAACAAAAAAAAACCCAAAACACAAACAAACAAACAAACAAAAAAACCAGACAAAAAGGCTTTGGTGTTGACTTACTAAAAGAATTTGAAAATTCTAAAATCTCAACTGTTTTCATGGGATGGCATGAAAAGCATTTCACATCCCCCTCAACCAGTAGGTTTAATATTAGAAGCAATAGCTTTTAGTGGGGCTGAACTTCCCCTCAGCAGCTCTTCCCCTCAGAACTGGAGTCATTTAGGTTAGAAGAGACCTTGGGAAGTCATCTTGTCCCTTGTCTCACACAAAGTTAGTTCAGATGGCTCAGGACCTTGTCCAGTCAAGTTTCGAATGTCTGCTGGGATGGAAATGACACAGCTGCTCTGGGCAGCCAGTTCTAGTTCTGAACTATCCTCATGGTGAAAATTGTCTTCTGAATTAATTTCCCTTGCTGCAGTTTGTGCCCATTGCCTTTCATCCTGTTAGCGTGCACCACACAGAACAGTCTGACTCCCATTACTGAGTTGTGGAGAGCCAAAAAATCTCCCCTTGGCCTTCTCATCGTGGACTGGACAAACCCATCTCTGACTGCCTCTCTTCAAACATCATGTGCTCCTGTCTCCTAACTGTCCTGGTGACCCTCTGCTGGTCTTGCTCTGGCTTGTCAACAAATTTCTTGAACTGGGGAACTCCAGAGTGAACACAGTACTCCAGCTGTAGTTTCACAAGTGTAGAATGAAAGACAAGAATGACCTCTCTTGAGCTGCTGGCTATACCCTTGTTAATACAGCCCAGCACATGCTGGTCTATGCCAGAGTGGCATATCGCTGCCGCACGTTGTCACACAGCTTGAGGTCCACCAGAACACCCAGGTCCCTTTCTGAAAAGCTGCTTTCTAGACAGCTGACCATACTGAACTGTTGCACAAGGTTATTCCACCCCCACATGAAGGACTTGGCATTTGCCTTTGCTGATTGTCATGAGGCTCCTGTCAGTCCATTCCTCCCACTGTCAGGGTCCCTCTAAATAGCAGTCCTGTCCTCCAGCATGTCAACCACATCCCTGCAATTTACTATCATAGAATCGTATCATCCACAGGTTCTAGTTGTTAACAAATGCATTAAACAGTGTTGACCCCAGTATTGATCCCAGAGGGACACGAGTAGTAGTAACCTGTCACCAGATGGGTTTTGTACTGCTGATCCCAACCTTTTCAGTCAGGCAGTCCAGTCAATTTTTTATCCACTTTATTGCCACTTATCCAGTCCATATCTCACCTTCTTACAGAGGCACAGTGCAGATTTTTGGGTGTTTGTAAGATGCTTTGAGAGCTGCAGCCCCTGTGTTAAAAGCAACACAATACATTCGGGCAGAAATATATTTGTAACATTTTCCAAGTGCTTGACTTTGCAAATTAGCTGACTTTTGGTTTACACAATTTTATTTATATTTATATGAAGTGGGAAGTGTTGATTTGGGGCTCAAAAGCTTTTAAATGTTGGGGTTTCCTTAGTGTGGAGTGGGTTTTTTTTTTTGTTAGATGCTTTGAAATCCCACGGTTAAAAGATGCTGCAGGAATAACTGTGAGTGATTGTCCCTAATGAATCTCACTAACTGCAACTGTAGTGACCAATACTCTTAACATACTAATTTTCCACAAGACACCTGCCTGCTGTAGGTTATTATGTGGTTGTTCAGGTTTCTCTCCATTTGCCTGTGTAGTTCCATGCCTGCTTTTCCTCTCTGTGCTACCTGTGGTTCCTGAAGACAGCCCACCCAGCTGCAGCAGGCACTACGCTCCCCTCTTCCCACTGCACTGGCAATGGCAGAAGCAGAAAGTCTGATTTCAGGACCACCCCAATCTTTACCTCTGTTCCTTCCCTTGTCATGTTAGGCCAGGCCGTCCTGGAGGTGGCAAAAATTAGTTTCATTTACAGCGCTGAGGAACTTTGAACTCAGTTTGAACAGATGACAAATTTACTTCACAACCATGATTCATTCCTGACACTGAAAGGGACAGCAGGGGGGTGGAAAAATTGCACTTGAAGGGGGAAGGCTTTTCGCAAAGAAACTGAAGAAAACTTATTGAGAAAGCTCAGGGGATCGTTACTGTGCAAAAAGGGCAGACAGGGCTTTTGGTGACACTGTTTGTTGTTGTCTTCCAAGGATAAGACATCCACTTCTGAAGAAGAGGCCTTTGTGACAGAGGACTAGCTGTAGGCATTTGGGGCAGGTTTGGATGGTGGAAAGCCCTGCATGTCACAGCAGACACACATAAAGAAGCTCATT
Source organism: Ardeotis arabs (assembly GCA_011801015.1). NCBI lineage: Eukaryota > Metazoa > Chordata > Aves > Otidiformes > Otididae > Ardeotis > Ardeotis arabs. Next base: position 25,077 of record JAAGAY010132373.1, read on the forward strand.
TGCCAAATGAGTCAAACACAGTGGAGTCAATGCACCTTGACCACTATCATTGCCCATCAGGATTAAGTCTCACCCTCAGAAGAGCTATCACAGAATTGTAGGCTCATAGCCGGCGCTGGTTTTGAGATGGTCATGTGTACTGAAATTTCTGCTTAGGCAATGAGAAGAGCTTAGTGACAGCTTTCCAACAACCAAAATTAGGGAACTATGCAGCGTCTTAGGAGGCAGGAAAAGGAAATGGCATACAAGTTCACAGAAGAGCTATTTTGAGGAAAAAAAAGTCTAGCTTCCTACACAGCAACTGCAACTTCTGAAGCTACTCAGTAGCCTAAGTTGCTTTGGGTATCTGGACGGAGATGGCTGTTACTGAGGAAGGCAAGTTTGAACAAAAATAGCAGGAAGCAGAGTCTAGAGACTGATGCTTTTGTGTTGAAAAGCTCAAATGGAAAGCACGGACACATGGCAACAGTAAGAGAACAAACCTCACTGGACAGATGTTGGGCACAGTGCTTAAGGCGCTACTGGAATGCTCTCAAAGACGATGGGGATGTGGCTAGTCATAAAAGCCCATATAAAATAAAAGCTTTGCAAAATTGGGATTTGCTGTAAGTTCAAATGGGGGCATCTTAGGGTGGAAAATAGTTTCTTGCTCTTGTCATTGAGTTAATAACATGCATTGGGATAGAGAGACCCAAGAAAGCCATGGCTTACTGTATTCTTCCTCTGTGAGGGCCATCCTCATGGATAGTATGAGTGATAGTTATTATTAAATGCTAATGCAAATATATTTGTGATATTTTAAAAAATATAAATTAAAAATTAATGGCATGCTTTAAAAGAAATCCCAAAGTTGATTGCAAATTAATACCATAGACAGGAAACAGATTGAAGTAATTTTTGGGGTGGAAAATGACAATTGTCCATACAGCATGATGGACAATACACCTGTCTACAGACAACACTGCTGTCTGTAGAAAATGTCTTGCTGACTGCTGCAGACTATGGCTCAACCTCCTGTAATGTCAATTGGTATCTCTCCAGAAACAGTTTACTTCCTGATGCTCTTTTTGAAGATATAAACCACCCATTATTATTATCGAGTCTTGCCATCAGCAATCTCAGCTCTAGGGCACCACAGTGATCAATACTTGGGTAATGTCTGAACAGGGTTTGCATGCTGTGGAAGAACAGAGTGCTTGTGCCCTGCCTAACACAAACTGGCCCCACTCTCAGCTGTGGACCTCTAGGCTATACATGATAAAGAGCATGGATAGCCTTTGTAAAAGGGTGAAACATGTTATACTGATAGAAATAACTTGTTTCAGGGAAAGCACTAGAAGACTATAGAGAAGTGTGAAGTCAGTTAAGGTCCTTGAACACGTCCAGAGGAGGCCAACAAAGCTGGTGACAGGGCTGGAAGGAATGTCCTGTGAAGAGCAGATGAGGACTTTGGGCTTGTCTAGTTTGGAGAAATGGAGGCTGAGGGGTGATCTCATTGCTCTCTACAGCTTCCTGAGGAGGGAAAGTGGAAAGGGAGGTGCTGATCTCTTCTCTCTGGTATCCAGTGATAGGACGTGTGGAAATGGTTCAAAGCTGCACCAGAGGAGGTTTAAACTGGACATAAGGAAGCATTTCTTTATCAAGAGTGTGGTCAAACGCTGGAACTGGCTTCCCAGAGAGGTGGTCGATGACCCAAGCCTGTCAGGGTTTAAGAGGCATTTGGACATTGCCGTTAATGACACTCTTTATCTTTCGGTCAGCCCTGAATTGGTCAGGCAGTTGGACTAGATGATTGTTGTAGGTCACTTTCAATTGAAATATTCTATTCTGTTCTGTTCTATTCTGTTCCATTCAGTGCTTAAAGCCAGGTATAGCTTTCAGTTAAACAGTTATTTAAATCCAGAGTAACTCCATCAACATTGAATCTATTTACTTAATATTTGCCTAATTTTTGTTTGATAGAATTGGCCTCTGATTTTATATGCTATGCTTTCTTTTTCTTTGCTTATTTTTGCATCCTTTCCCAGCACTAACCAGCCAGACTCGCACTGGTTTAGTCCATTCCATCCACATCCATGTTTACATTCTTTCTGTACTTGCTCTGTATTTTTCTCAAACATAATACAGTCAGGTACATAAATAATGGCTACTCAAAAAAAATCTCATTTTTGCACATCCCACTCTGTCTCAGAGTGTTATAAAGCTCCATTTGTATCTGTTACATCTTTGTTCCCAAAGTAACTATCATGGTCCAAAAAATGGGGGTGCCACTTCTAACAAGTGGCACAAAGAATTGGGGTGCCTTGGTGTAGGTTTCTGACACCGTTCATAGCTGGTGTACTGGATCTATTGCCCCTCAAATCAGTGATAGTCTTTCTGACAAATGAACAATATCAGGCCAGTTATATGGTGATACTGACTGGCATCCTTGCGCTCAGACCTCAGAACAACTGTAAGTTTCTGGGTCAGTCCGGCTATCCAAGCAGCTTAGGAAGCAAGTGGCAGATCTTGCTGTTGGGGCTGACAGCGCGCTACCTGCCACCAGCAGAACCCAGTTCTGCTGTTCAGGAGTTCAGGAGGTGGATTTCAGTGGGGCTACAGGAACTTCTACTATTCTTTATTTTACAATCCAAAGCTCAAAGAGAATGGCTTTGACCCATAACATTTATGCTGCAGAGCTGTACAAGCACATTGCACGCATCCAGTGACAGAGGAATTTGGGGTAAGTCCATAAAGACTGCATTGCCATTAGCTGGAACGGGAGCCAATTCCTCTCAAGAATTCAGTACCTGCAAGGTCTCTGGAAGTCTCTTGTGATGGTAATCTCATGCACATTAGCCTTTTTGGAACTACATTGCCTGTGACTTACAAACCTGTAAGTCTCCCTTGTTAGCACAGGGGAAAAAAGATAATGGGTATATAAATTAAGAAAACAGCATAGAATTTATTATTTCCCTTTTTAATATCCATGAAGTAATCATGGCAGGATAATACAGCTTTCTCACAAAAAGGCCTTCAGTGTAATACAAATGATGAATAAACACGGAAAGTAAAGACAAAGCCACTGAAAACCCATGAGGTGGGGTGCCATTAAAATGAGGTGAGGGAACTACAGAACTGAATCCTAATTTTATTTTAAAAAGAGTCATACTTCATTATTCCCAGTGAGGCAGTATTTTTTCTTGCCTGAATCACATGGCTTTTTACTTTGTGTAAGTTACTCTTTACAAAGAAAGAAATATCTAGTCTAGTTCAGTTAGACTTTCTGTTTTCTACTGGGCTGAGATGGCTAACCAACTCTCCCTTCCCTACAGAGAGCTGGCTTTACCTTCATTCACTTTCCAATATGCTATTCAGAATAATTTTCCTGCTTTCATGACTTGTTTCAGGACTTGGTCTTCAAACCACCTCATTATTAAAACTCCCACTTACCTTTTTTTTTTCTTTTTCCCAATACAAAGAAAATGCATTCAGAGTTTAAAACTAAAGATGTTGCAAGCAGAGCCTAAGCGGTTTAGTCACTATTTAATTTAGCTAGATTTGCCACTTAACACTGAGTAGCCAAGCTCCATGCATTAAGAATTATCTCGCACCTCTTAGTTTTACAAGCAGTTTTTACCAATGCAAGCACTGTTGCTGAATTCTAGCACAGTAGTACCTGCATCTGCAATGACTGAGAGAACAGGCTAGAGGCTTGCAGTTATTATAGCTATTTTTCTTAAAATTGCTTAGGAAAGGATTAAAGATCACTTGTGTGATATCCTCAATATAGACAGTGCAGCAGAGTGGTGAGGGGATACCCTGACTAAAATCTGCCCGAGCCAGTGATTTGTAATGGCAAATAAATTTGTTTGTTTACAGATTGTAACAACTCCTTGAAAAGTATTTGGCAATAGAAAACAGTTAATCTTGTCTTTAGAGAAGGAATCTATGCTTTTCATGGGGTTTTAAAGATGCTTAAAGTCTGCCAATGACAGCATTTAAGCAATGTAACTCAGCTTACTCATCTCTTCCCCGCTCCCAGAGTAACTGTCAATCAGTATTTCCATCCTTTTGTGTTTCTATCATAAATTATAACCAGATATTTACATTCACAGATCTGCTAAGATAAAACCAACTGGACGAGTTACTTTTCCTAAGTCAGCTG
>JAAGAY010132374.1:0-20270 GCA_011801015.1 Ardeotis arabs
TTCCCTTGTTGTTTTAGTAAATTGTCTTCATCTCAACCCACGAGTTCTCCTTCCTTCCCAATTCTTTCCCCCATCCCACTGGGGAGGGGGAGGGTGAGCAAGAAACTGTGTGATAATTCGGGCTAAACCATCACACACAGCTAAAATACAGTTGTTGAATATACTGTTTAACAGAATGGACAATAAGAAAAAAATAGATCACAATCTGGAAAACATTCAGACAAAGAAAAATATTTTTCCTATGGCAGTAAGGCATATACAAGAAGCCAGCAGAGCCTGACAGAAACAAGTAGCTTTGGGTTTAGTTTACTAAATGCAGGGGTAGAGCAAGCGGAAAATAATGATTCTTGGGAAATAAATCATATTATGAGAAGGAAAGGAAAAAAAAAAGGACTCTATTACTTGAAGTGCTTTGGACTGACATATTGTTTTACTCCGATTTTCTATTGTCCTGAGTGTTATGAGAAAGGGGCTTGTTGCAGTGAATTTGGATTCCCGTGGAAGTACCATTTGTGGAGAAAAAAAGATAGAGATCAGGGGAAACTCTCAAGCCAGGCCATGAAGAACATGAGTCCATGGAGTCCATTAGCCTGCCTGAGTGCTGTCAAGAATAGATGTAAACAGAGCAGGGGAGGGTGGCGGTGATACCTGCTCCCAAATCTGCAACTCAGAGATTTTTCTAATATTATAGTTTTGCGTTAGTGTGTGGAATAAGGTAAAATTACATATGCAAAGAATGAGAATTCATTTAATGAGTAAGTCCTCAATTAATGGTCCCAATAAATCTAGAGGTGCAAGTAAATCTCATATATAATATCAAAAATAAGGAATTGGTGCTGTTCTGCACCAGTTAGTGACTCCTTTCCTATTGAAATCTATATAGTCCCTCTCTGTGCTGAACATACTGTGAAGCTGTTATTCTAGTAACGTCCTGTGGCCCCATAAGGAATCAGGGTCCTGGCCTTTGCACAAACACAATCAGAAGATAATACTTTCCAGCTATCAATCTTTACAATAGCTCTTTCACTGAAACAATAGACCATATAGCAGGAAATAAAGCAAGTACTAGAATCAGTTGTGAAGGGAAACCTTCCCATTTTCTCGGTGGTGATTTACTGGGAGGCCTTGTTTTACAGCAGGAGTGACAAAGCATCTTTCCTTGAGTTGCAGTCAAGACTTTTCAATGCAGGCAAACAAAACTGTCATTGAGAACAACAGCCTGCAGGCCGCAGGGGAGGCCAAACCTTGGCCACTATGTATTAAGCCTTTGAAATGATCCCATTTTTCCTGAATCAGCTTTATTTTACACAGAAGGTACTGCAGCTTCTGACAGGCTGGACCAGCACCCGCAAAACATTGCTGGTCCCCTTGGTCATGGCTCCAGGCAGATTTAAGGGGAAGATCACTAGAAGGAGGGCTTCAGGAAGCCAACTGTGACATATCTCATTGGAGAAGGTTGTAACCACTATGCAGGGTGGTCTCCACGCAGGTGATGGCAAGTACTACCACAGCTGTTTGCAGCACTGGGAGGATGGAGGATTGCAATGCCTGTGAGCCTGTGGAAATCAGACATCTCTTTGGTCAAGGTTAATGCAAACTAATTGCTTCCTATCAGTACTAGCAGTGGAGGAGGGATGGCATTTGCTTGCATGGGAATTCTACAAAAAAATCACCAGAATATTAAACACAGTAAGAGGAAGAGCGCCATTTTTTTGCTCTTCTACAGGGCTTATCCAGAAATATCAGAGAAACCACCGAGTGAAGATGGGAATTTGCATCTCGTGGCAAATCCATGGGAAATCCATACCTTCCCTCCACTGACAGGAAAGAGGGCCAGGGTGGCTAGTGCAAACTCAGCAGTGGCAGCAGACAGGCAAGCAATGAGAACGCCTTGGCCCCAGGCTTCCCGTAGTTCTCTCATTTGATTTTCACTCCCCCCATTTCCCTTCAGCAAACAGGAATTTGCTCTTCGTTCAGACCTGGGGTGACCTGTCATTTCTAGGCCGTAATGACCAAAAAATGCACTCACTCCACCTCATCACGCTTTGAAAGCACCTCGTTGCTTTGCCTAGTTGCATGCACTCAGGATGTCTCGCCATTGCAGTTAATCCCCTGCACAGCACAAACAGCCCAGACCAGCTGGTCGGTGCTCATCACCACCTCACATTTATTCCATCTCATTCCCAAAGTGAAAACAACTTTGCAGTTAGTGCAGACCTCTACGAGTTCATTTATAGCAGAATAGCTCCTCTGAGTGCTAACAGAAAAAGTCTTTGATTACCAGCGTATTCATAGAGATTTAGACACCAATTGAAGTAATTAATTCCTTGTCCACTATAGACAAAATGAAATGGCGCTAAAGATTGGAAATGCATGGAAGAATATTTTCATTAAAAACTGAATATAACCATTTACCAATTTTAATTAGAGTGGCATCATTTGCATTGCTTCAGTTAAAGGCCTTACTGGTATTTCCGGCACAAATAGGCCACTGTTTATCATAACTTCTCAGTATGCATTTGTGCTGAGAGAGAACATGACAGGACATATTAGCCTGTTTTTAAAATGTTCATTTAATACATTCTCAGTGTAAGTACAAATTTAAACCCAGCTCTGAGAGGAATTAGATGTCCCTACTGTAGAGCTGTGTTGTATTACAAAACCCTTTTAGCATTAACCCAATGAGTTTCCTGCCCTGAAAAACATTTTCTGAGTTTTCAGGTTTTTTCCTACTCTCTAATGGATGACACCAAGACCCTGCCAAAGTTATTAACAACAACAAACACCAGCAGAAAAGTAAGCCTTGCCTTAATCTAGCTGGGGAATGTCAGCATTTGATGCTTATCTTTTGACAGATTCAGGTAAAAAACTTATCTCTGATCTTCCATCCCCACAGTGCATGGCTCACTAAGGTATTTGGGGCTCACTTCTCATAGCTGCTTGGGCTGGTGCATGCCTTCGTTACCCTTGACGACTTCCTTAATGATCCTCCTAGGGTTTCACCTCTAGATTTGCATAGAAATCCTGCCTGTGAAGTGAGAAATTTTCCCAGTCCATCAGCATTTGCCACCAGCCATAGTCCTAGCTCCTCTCTGCTTCATCACACTCCCCTGTATACCCCTCCAGGTGCCCAAACACACCTTTTGGGGAAACATCCCCCTCCAAGTGACCTTCCAAAGGCATGGAAAATCTATGGTGCTGTCACATCTGCTCCTTTTTGTCCACTCACACACACTATCTAGGCATCTGTTTTAATTCTTACGAGCAGTAACGAGAGGCTATAACTATTTATGAGCCCTGTTATGCCAGATCCTGTGGGAGAGCGTGCCAGACCTCAATGTGCTCATGAGCAGTGGCTATGCAGCTTCGATTATGAATTAAATACCTCAGTTTTGCGTAAGCGTGATGACGGGCATCCCCATCCCCGCTGCTCAAAAGTACTGGCTGCCAAGGTGTAGAGGGAGAGCAGAAAACCGGCCTCCTTGCAGCAAAACCGCACGTGCCGTGTCTCCACCTGGCTTTGTGCAGAAAGAGAGGAAGAGAGCTGACAGAGTAACTGTCCCAGTGTAGAGACACTTCTGAGCTGAGGAAGTTGAAGCCCAAGGAGACACAGCAGAGAGAGGCTGAGGAAAGATAGGCTGGCCAGGAAAAATCTCTTTTCTTCCTTTCACACATCTTGGCAAACAGGCTCTTTTGAGTTTTCATTTAAAAGACATCTTGTTTGAGATTTTTTTAAAAATATGTATTGATTAGGAAAAAAAATCTTAGGAATTTTGACAAATGGTCTCATTTCATCAGACAGTGCAGAGCAAATGAAAACATTTTGTTCTGCTGTCCTTGTTTCCTTTCTTTGCAGGTAGCAATGAAGTTACTTTGCCTGGCTCACACAGGATGCCTACACCCAACCCAGAATCTGAACCAATTCCTGAGATTTTACCTAGGGTTTTATCCAGATCCTTCTTTTTTTCTTGCAGATGAGCCAAAAGGGGATTAAATACAGTTTCTATGTCCACAGAACCCCAAAGGCAAAAAAAAAAATCTACTACTGAGAAGTGTGCATCCCTTTCAGGCAAAAAGAATAGAGTCCAAAGCTGATTCTACATTTCTGAACTCTCAAATTTACTGTTATATCAGACACTTGTCCACTCAGACAAGCCCATTATGACTTTTTCATTTCTATTCTTGCCCCGTGACTCCAAAGATTAAGCCTTGCCACTACAAAAGGAAAATTGAATAGCTCCTGGACAGCATTCCAGCAGAAGGAAGCAGGAGCTCACATAACATTGCATCTCTCTCAGCAATATCAGTGTCCTTTAGAAACAGAAATAGCAAACATCTCTATTTACTAAGTGATAAACACATAAATTAAAGTTCAGAGTTTCTTTTACTAGCCTGTTAGAAGCTGTGACTTATTTTTCTCACTCCAGATACAGCTGTAACACACTGCCAATGCAAAGCAGCTTTCTCTTACCCATACTGATTGTCTACAGACACCAAGAACATCCATTCTGTGCTTACCCATTCCAGCATGAGGTGCTGGGAGATGATTGGGACATATCTTGGATTCCCTAGGCTATACCGCACAGGTGACCCTAGGAAGTGCCCAAGAGATCATTGTGGGACAACTGTTCCGTTACGGACTTCAAGTACGTAAGTTATTTTTGCCTAATGCTGCACCCAGACTTGTCAGCCCTGGCCACTGGTGTGTTCAACTGGAGTGCTCTTGTGGCAGCAGCTGAGTCAGCACAGTTTTAGGGAGCTACGACTGGTTACTGAGGATGTCAACCAGTCATGCACATACCCAAGTGCATTCCAAGAGCACAGCACCATGAAAGATGGCTGCATCCTCAAGTAGTGGTTTTGCTGAACCTTGAACTCCCTTCCTATAGTTGGATGTAGTGTTCGATATGACACCAGCACTCGTTGCCTCATGGGCAATCAGCTGAGTGAATGGGAGCAAAATAGTGCTGGAATTTTGGTATTCCTGCTCAAATAGGCAAAATCCTGGGGCCTGTCATATTCATGTCATATATCGACAATGAAGGTCACGGTCTGGCTAAGTTCCTCATCTCAAAAAGCTCATCTTGAGGTTGGTAGAGGAAAGCTTGGTTGGCAGCATGGAGCTGAAAGGGCTGCACTGGCAATTGAGAGTGATTTGCAAGTAAAATGAAGAGTGAAATGCAAGAAATCCCATTACTAAGTGGATCTGCTTTCTGAACAGAATGAGATGGTCATGAAGACACAGAAAATGGGAATCTTATTCAGGTCCTGTAAAAGTGATAGCACCAGAAAACAGCAAACTGTAGTTGAGCAAAAATGCAGCAGCAGCAAGCAACTGGAAGCCACACGGAGTCTGCTGAAAATATACGTGGGAAATTTAGAGTGGATGGCAGAGTGGCATGAAGAAGAAAGCAAAACCAGTTTGCATGACAGACAATTCCTTTCCATCCCTCCAGTCTTGTGCCTCATCTATTTTATTTGAGGGGTGAGATCTAGCAGCATGTTAACAGGAGAGGTGTCTGCTTTGCTTATGACTGTGTCTGCCAAATGATCAACAGTACCTCTGTAGCATCACATTAAGGCAAAGGCAAGTGAGGATCCTGCTCACATATGAACGAATATATAAATAAATAAACAGCTAGGTAGACAGGCAAATAAATATTAATCTCTACATACATTCTAAGAATCTTTTTTTTTTCTGACTGTCATGTAGGCATCTGTAAAATACTAATTGGCACAGCTTTTAAAGCAAACTCTTCTGCTAGGCACCTAACTATGAATGCTACTAAGGCTGTTTACACCTCTGACTACTTGTTAGTAATTAGGTGGGTGCATCTGTTAATACAAAGAGATTTGTATCATTACCTGTGTGTAAAAGAGTTGGTTGTGGGTGAATTTTGGAGGTCAATTTAAAAAAAAGGAACTTCCTCAGGGGATATAAAGAGTTAGACTCCAATCTTGCTAACTTTGAACTCAAACAGATATTCTCTAAATATGTGGCAAAGACCCTTACATGGCCTGCCAGCATGGAAACACAATCCCAGAGGTGTGGGTCCCACACTCCATGGGCAGTGTGAAGTCCTGGGCACCGTGAGGATCTGTGGCTCGGGCTCCCCTTGAGTGAGGACATCCCCTGCCCACCAGCTTCGGCAACTCCTCTTTCTCAGCGAGTGACTGCTTTCTGCTGTTCTCCCAGTCACTGTCCCACACAACGTGCCTGCTCTGCTCCGAGGACTCTCCCTACTATCCACCCTTTTGCCTTCACAGTGCTGAACTTCATCCTCAGGCAGGCGAGGGGACAAAATGGGAGACCCCTATTGGCACCCAAGGCTTGTCAGGCTTGGGTGCTGCTCACAATTCCTGACATTCCCCTTCCTTTCTGCTTCCTGAGGACTGACTCCACGCTGCAGAGGGACCAAGGTCCTCCCAAAATAGCATCTTAACCCACTGCTTACTAGTCCCCTAGAAGTGCTGTACCTGTTGCTCGTGAGGCAATTACAGCTAGACAAGAAACTCCTCTCTGTGTTGAAAAGATCCCTCCTACGTTGCCATGGATATGATGACCTGTTTCTAAACTCCTTTTTTCCCCTCACAGTGTATGATCTCTACTCTGATCTCTATGTTTTGATCCACATTAAATATAATTTCTAAGTGAATTACTGTTCCTCTTGTATCTTGTGATCACTAAACTGCCCTGCAACACAGTCACTCCCAGTTCACCTTCTGCCAGTCTCTCCAAGCAAATCACTGCTGAAAAGGCAAGGAGAAAAAAAAGCTGATTTGGCTGAGTGGGGTTTTTTTTGCTTGTTTCTTGTTTATTTGAGGGGCGTTTTATGCCACAGCAACAGAGCTGAAATGGATGTGGTTAAAGTAATTACTTTTTAACCATGTTCCTACATACAAGCTCAAAAGATCCAGAACTCAGTTGGTAATGCTAGAGAAAACTACCCACGTTAACTCTGCAACTTACTTATTCATCAGCTGTGCTTGCTTGCATGATGCATGAAAGCAACGAATTTTGGGAATCATAAAAACACATTCAGGTAAGAAAATGAAGGCTGAACTGCAAGTATCTAATAAGAAGTTATTGTGTGGGGGGATTATTTCTGCTGTTTTGCTAACTGTGATGGGTATGTACCACAGACCTCCTTTGTAGACCTCTTCTTGGCCTGAAAATGTCATCCTAAGAGCATCCTCCTCCCTTTGCTGTTTGTCCTTGAGAGTCTCCTTTCTCTGACAACAGCTACTTTCAAGGCATGCGCTACGAAAGATCTGTGGGTGGATCTGAAGGCCAAGCACACGCACATTACTGTCAGAGTGGGCAAAGACAACTGCAAAGTCAAACTCAGTTCTTCCTCAGTTCTGCAATGGTGGTCCTTGAAAAGTTGTGCTTTGCCCTCACCCAAGGACATACTCCATTTTAAGCTCTGCCTTTAAGATGCACCACAGCCACAGTGGCAAACACTTTTTGCCCATAATGTAAGAAGCAATTTGCTCACCGTTTTTCTAGAAAGGAGGGTTAAGGTGGACTCTCTACCTGGTGGAGCAGGGAGAGAAGGCAAAGCTGGGTTTGGAATACCTCTGTCAGCAACAGAGAAGATAAGGAGAGGTGTATTTTATTTCAGAAATAATTTCTGCTTTTGTAGCCCAACCACTGCCGTGCGTTCCCTCTGGGCTTTGAAACCCCTGGGCTTTGACACCACAAGCAGCCTTGCTGCTTTCCATGCAGGAGACAGCATCCGGAGGACATCCTTTGGGAAAGTGGCTGCTGGGTTGATGGGAGTCATCCTGCTCCAGAACAGCACCCAGGACATGGGAAGTCTGGGCTGAGCTGCCTGTATCCTCAGAGGATTTTAACCTCAAAGTTGGTTGTAATGGGAAATACCCCAAAGTGTGGCTGTGGGCAAGGATGAAGCATCCTCTGGGATTATCATCCCGGGGAAAGCCATGCCCACACAACGTGAATGCAGGTGCTGCAGGGACAGGGAGAAAGCACGTAAGCGCAGCTCTGCATGTCTAGTTCAGCGAGGCAGCCAGTCCCACTAGAAAAAGCCACCTTCAGGGCTATTACATTTCTCACTGAAGTATCATCAAATCAAAATACATAAACAATATTGGGAGCAGAAGGACTGAACCTGCTTGGATGCTGGCTAACAAATAGCCAGTGATATTAGAGATATTAGAGATAAGGACTGTGAATTTGGTTTAGTTAGCATGCAAAGCTAAGATAACTGTAAGTGGTGTTTCTATAACAAAAATCTGAATAATGTGCAGAGAACAGTTTTTTTTAGTTAAAAATGCTGCTGTAACTTGAAAGGAAGTAACTGGTTACTATGCTTTGTATAGTGCTATTTGTGGCATCATTAAATCTCCTCTGAAACCTCGCTGTTGGAAACTGGATTTAGCCAGGGCCCATTATGAGCCCAGGCAACTGTATGAAATTGCCTGCTTTATTCGTACAATGATGCCTAAAATGTTTAGACTTGGGTGCCTCAAATCAGGCATCTCCCTATTTACATTCCTAAATTAGAGTCCATTTGTTATTCATGACTTGCTTACCTGCGACAGATAGATCGGGCTGTTCCTACGACCCGACCCATCCCTTCCTGTCTCAGGGTGATTAAATATCCCTCATTTCCTAGCAGCACACTGAACTTTCTATAACATAACCCATTCCAGCGCTTTTGGCATTTCTACTCAGATATCTCAGCCAGCACCTAAATATGAGAAAGACACTCAGCGAGTCAAGTTACGAGTTTGCTGAGGGATTACCTCTCTCTGCATGCCAAGAGGAGGGTAAAGGAAAATGTGAAGTACTGAAAGTATTTAAAATATATTTCAGAGATGAGGGGAGATGATTTCTCTTCCTAAATTTTCCCTATTACAGTTAGTGACTACTGCAAACTTGCTCCCTATAGCAAAAATTGACCTTCTTAGGCCCCTTCATAGGTAAAGACAATTTTGTAGTTCGACAGAGAATGAGGAAGGTTTGAGATACAGTTACACACTTTTCTGAAGGGGGGACCTACTCTATCTCCCAAGGTTTCTGGGGCTCCCCACTCTCCTGTGGGTCCCTGAGAGCTCAGCTGAGCTGTGGCAGTGGTGATCAGGACACCTTTCCTCCATGCCAGCTCCCACATTACGCATGGCTAAGCAATGCAGGCAGCCAGAGGGAATACACCTTGGGAGCCTTGGAGGAAAGGAGTGAAGGAAGCTTTGCAGCAAGGGCTAGCTCTACAGTGCTGCTTCTGGGATCTGCAAATTCCCTCCTTTGTGCCTGGCTAGAATAAAATCCTTCCCAAGGCTCAGTATTTTCTCCCTGACCTGTGATATCTGGCAATGGGATGCACATATGCTGGTCATAAAGTCATTTCAAGCTGCTATTGCTAGAGGCTTCCTGGCTCTCCCCCAGGCACCTCTCTTCCTCACTGGGTCATGTCTGTACGAGTTCTGTTTTCCAGGACTGGGGAGGACTTCCGTCTCCTCCCAGATGGACAACTCTGCCCAAATTACCTCCTCCCCATCCGTCCCAGTTTTGCAACATCCATACCCAAATCTGGTATTTCTGACACAGTTAACGTAGGCAAGCTCAGCTTTACATGCAATTACTGATGTGGTGACCAAGGTGCTGCGGGTCTTGCAAGACGGTGCTCCCAAAAAAGTCCCCAGTGCTCCCCTCCACTTTTCTGTGAATTTTAACCACTTCTCACAGAACTCCATCTCAACCACCTGCAAAACCTGGCCATCCCTTGGGGCACCATCTGTGACTTTTGTCAGGTGCCTGCACTGGTATCTGTCATGTCCAGTGATTTCCGTGTCCCCTGTGATGTTCAGTCAGACCAGGACCGAGCTGGAGCCCTGTGGCTCCCTGCAGCCCCAGGAGAGGGGCAGAGCAGTTCTGCTCCAGAGGAGGGACCAGCCTTCCTGCCATGGCAGGGCAGCAAATCTTCATGTGGGAAAGAGAAAAGAGGTCATGTAATTCCAGAAAAACACTGCCATTCCAAAAAATGAATGACACATGCCCTTCTCTTCCAAAAGCTGCCAACAGCAGTATGCACATCAGGAGCAACTTCGGACTGTGGCACAAAACCAAACACACAGGGCAGTCCTTTCTCTTCATGGTCAAGAAGATGCTGCTGTTCATAAGCTACTGGGTGCCCCATAGAGGCATTGCTAGAGGAGGAGGTTTATTCTTCCTTCTTTGCAGCGGCACACCACTGAAACGGAAAGTATGGGCCTATAAATATTGTGTAATTGAATCTTACTCTGTGTACTGTATCCGGCCAGTGGCACTGCCTTTCCTCTCAGCCACATATCTTTCAACACTTGCTGCCGTGATTCCACATTAATACCTCCGCCTGCTGCTGGAATGTGCACTCACATCAGCAGCTCCTTCCAGCAATAGCACTATTAAAAATAATGAAATGTCAGGTTGTCCTACTGTGCATCTGGATCCATTACAGAAATGTGCTGCAGGACCAGAGCAACCTGAGTCAGTCCTCCACTCAGCCTTCGGAGGGGTAAGATAAAGACATTTATGGTTTTAAATAGCACCTTGGTTCTTGTCCATGGCTCACCTTTGTCTGAGCGGTGCTTTTCCCAAAGTATGTACAGGGCAACATTTTAGTGAAAAAGGCACCAAACAAATCTTGTTTTACTGACAGCCCTTCTGTCAGTAGGCAGAACCTCTGCTATTTTTATCCACCAGAAGTGTGTGAATTAAAATGAAATGAAAGCATGCTGGAGGCTCTAGAAGGAGCAGACCAGCACAAGATTTCAGAAGATTGGGATAAACAGATCCAATAATGTAGGAAATAAAAAAGTAGCAGATACTGTACAGTAAGTTTCAAATAGTGTTAGCTACACTGTCAGAGAGACCAATGATATTCTGTCATTACTGATTTCCACTGGGGATAGAGGGAGATGTTAGGAGGGGAACAGCTAAATGATGCAGAAGGTGGAAGAAACGTGGAGAATCAGGTGGAAGATGCTGGTAACTGGCATTTCTCATGCAACAAATGTGCTTGAATTCTCTCAAAACAGTTTAGCTTGATTGCACAAACAAGTTCATTTCCATCTATATTATTCCTCTCACTGGGAACTCTCCACCTGCTTCCTCTAAATAATCACAGGCCAAATGAGATGAGCCTGAAGGAATACAGACTAGATGAAGAAAACACTGCTTGGCAGTGATGGGGTGTGCAGTATCTCCAGAATTACAGGCAGAAACCTCCTCAATCTCATTTGATTTGAGCCTGTGTTGGTGTCAAAAAGGAAACAAAACTACTTCTCCATCTGTGATCCCATAGCGTCTCTTGTCACAAGGATGCCCGGGTTGTATCACTCACCTGCGCATTGTACTGAATACTTGCAAGCGCATGCACACATACAAACGGACACTGACCTAGTAACGGCACATAAAAGAGTTTGGTATATAAATGGCATGTTGAGTGGCACATAAAGTTGTTTCAGAGTAATCTGGGATTCCAGAGGGAACCCTCTTCAGATGCTTCAGTAGCTCCAGGACATGGCTCCCTTCCCAAGTCGGGAGGACCCGTTGCCCATTTGCTCCTTCTCTGTGTATACAAGAAAAGCGTCAGGGTTAACATTGCCCTGCGTATACACTCTGTGTTTTCCCAAGCCATAGCGCTGAGTAAAACAGAGTGATCAAATGAAGGCCATGAGAAGGAAGCAAAGCTGTCAACTCGTCAGTGATTTGACTGAGCAGCTGAGATGCACCTGGTAGCCCATGCAGATAATTGGGCAACTACCATCAACAAATATGGTGCAAAGCCAATGTGCCGTGCACACTTGAGAAGCACATGACCCATAAACAGCAGCGTTCCTGACAGCAGTGTATCTAAGCTGGGCTTTGTCACGTCAGAAGGTTTACAAAGAGAGAGTGGCAGCTCTGCTGGTTGTGGCAGTGCCATCAAGAGGAACAGCAGGCTCGCAGCACGTAAGTGGCTTCTCGCCTTATCCAGTGGTGGTGATCAACCATAGCTGTAAGCATATGAAGGGTTTAATTGCTTAATTGCTTGCAGTCATTGTCGTAAAATATGTTCTCAAAAACTCTGGATATCTCCTTGGCCCATAATTTTTTCTGTATTTTTAGAACCTAACGCATCTTCGACTGTTGGTGATAAAAACCTGCTATTTCGTGAACCCCTTACTGGGCATTGGCACCTTTAGTATGTGCTAGGTAACATTAAGTGTTATTTAAGCATTTGCTGAAGAAAGGGTAGGAATAGAACAGAGGATGTCTGAGTGGAGATGCGCTCTGCACAACTTGCCCCATCCATGTGATCCACCATCCCATTAGACTAGGCAAGTTTTCCTATCAATTTCAGTAGGCTTTGGGTGCAGCTAAAAATCATGCTATAAAAGTGTCTGAAAAGACTTAAAATTAATCCTGTAGAGGTGACTATATTGAATGTCAGACTGAAAGCAAATTCTAGCCATTGAGTGTCAACTTCATTTCATCTTTTAAACCCATACTGGGATACATCCCTGTTAAGGGATCGTTGTCCCCACCTCTATTTATCACCCACACCACTTAATCGACTGGCAGTGGCAGTGGTTTCAAACAACATCCCAGATCAGTGATCCACCCCCTCTCTCCAGGCTGAGAACCACACAACATCCCCAGCTAACAGCTGAAGTTACAGCAGCAATAGCAGAGCACGCTGTGCAGCAGAATTTACTGTCATCACAGGCACACCTATCCAGTAGGTGGGATAGATATAATTAAAGAACTGCTGTGTGATGCAAACAAAATGAGTCAAAGTTTGGGGCAGTTCTTTGGAAAAAAAAAAAAAGAGTTATGAAATGTCTTTATTCTGGAGGATTTTATCAGCTATAGCTATTGCCTACAAGCAGCTTTAGACACATGTTGCTTTGGGTGCTCAGTGTGGAACTGATTTTGTATTTGACCACTTCAATCACATTTTTTCTTTTCTGTGTAATTTTTGTGCTTTCACATTTTGAATCATAACAGAACACAATTATTTGCTCGATGTCTCCGCAAATGCTTTTTATTAGCTGAGGAGATACAGACTTTCGAGGTTTTAAGATACGGTTTTGGCTATTCCTTATATAGCAATGTGGAGGTAATTTAGAAGCCTTTCATTGTGGTTTGTCAGAATAGCACTAAATTACAGAAGAATAAAAGCAGAAAAAAAAATTATCCAGTCACTGTGCGATATGGGCTAAATTGCCTACTTCAGCACACTCCTGTTTTAGCAAAGAAATACTGAGTGTGCTCAGATATACTGACTGCTGGACTAGAATCTCCCCATACATACAAAGTTATAGAATAAATTTGGTATGAAATTTGAATGAATTTTTAACAGAGCTGGAGTTTAAATATTGACTACTTTCAGTTTAAGAGGAATATTCTGGCAACGGATAGTCATCCTATGGCAAAGAGTTTGTAAGAGACATCCTGTTCAATTCACTTTATTGCCACAAAAATGTGGGCTAAGTTTCAGGTTGTGCTCTCATCTACTGGTTATTTGTAGTAAAATTTTAAAATATAATGTCATAATACTATAATTAAAACAATTCAATAATTAATTTTTAGCACCATCCAAATAAGAAGTATACAGTCCTCTGTCAAGAGTACTCTGTGTTTCGTGTTTGATCGCAGGTTAATCGACACCAGGGGCTTTTACCGAGTCCAGAAAAGGGTCCACAAAAACCCCTGCAGCAATAATGAGTATGTTGTTGAAAATCCAAACTACAAGTGCACTTTTGTGGAGTTTTGAAGCCCTTAACTGTATTTACACTTTTTTTACATCTTTTTTCCAAATGCATATGCCAGAAAAACATGTATTTCAGGGGTCCTCAGGTACTGCACAATGCCTGGCAAGGAGGTGCTGCAGCACCATTGCCCCAGTGAAACTGGGGCGAGATGGGATGGGAGAGACACCTTGTAGAAACCACATCTCAGTAGGCACGATTTGGGGCAGTCAAAGCTTGTATGCTGTAGAGCACAATACAACTAGGCTGGCAGGGATCAAGTGAAAAAATTGTGACAAATGTGGAGCATTGATCGGAATATATCGTATTAAAACTCTGCTAAAGCGTTAACCAAAGCAGATCCCGTACAAACCATGAGCAGTAAATGAACTGCCTGAACAAGAACGAGCTGCTGAGGTTAGGGAGGAGGCTGCTACAAGATAAATGAGCCTGCAAAATAACCGAGAGAGACTGGCAGAGTAAGGGTGACATTTGCTGAGCATTTACCAGTGCCACTGATAGAGATGGAAAGAAAACACTCAGAGTAGGGCACACACATAAGCTAATACATAATTATTTTGACCACTGTACAAACAAACAAGTCACAAACAGCCTTTGCCCCAGCGTAGCAGAGCCAGAAGGCGCTGTGCCCATACCGTGCCATATGCATTAACGCTCGTCTGCGAGATGCTGGCGTGTTAGGGCTGTGCCCTCCAGGCAATGCTCCCAGCCCAGACCTTTGCTGCTGAGCTGACACCACGGTCGCCCCGCTGGAAGCAAGACAGTGCCAATGGCACTGGGCAGCGCACGACAGCTCCAAGGCATCTGAGGCTGCAGCGCTGACATGCAGACAAGCAAGGATTGCAGAGCAACCACAAACTAATGACCAATTGCTGAGGAATATAATCCTGCCAAGTTTTGAATTTCAGCAGCTTTTATTAGGACAGCATTTTTAAAAAGGGCAGCTTTGCTTTTCGCTGCAGAAGTAGCATCTGTTTATATGTCAGGGTCCTGGAACTACTTATGACCAGGGACCACCCATGGAAAACATAAGCCTGAGAGTATTTCTGAGAAGCTCAAACATAAAAATACACAGTATTTACACTGGTATTTTTGGTATCATCTGTCAACTCTTAACTGCAGAGGTTAATCCAAATAAAATGAGGATGCTCTTTTGTTAATTTGCTTATAAGGAGTAATTGCAGATCAGTAGATTCCTGGGCATTGACAGCACAATAGATCACTTTTTCATAGGAGGCGAAAAAGGATTATTTCCTTGTGAAGGTAACGTGGTCGCACTCAGAGCTCAGGAAAGAGGCAGCTTTGAAAGAAGGACTACAGCGAATCTGGTGAGTGCCTTGTACAGCATCTCATCACAGCCAGCACAAGGTCCTTCACAGGGAGCGGCAAGAGCCTTCAAAATGAGCTTTGAATCACTCTGCTGCTGAAGAAGAACCTGTTTTAGCACAGGCAAGAGTGGATCTGGAATGACCCGTTTCTGAGCATCCAGCTGTGGTGTAGAGACGGGTAGGTGGGTGGGAGTAGCCTGTAGCAAAATGGCACCTCTGGAACCTGTCTGAATAACGTGTCTTTTCCCCTTCCTACATCAGCATCATCCTGCTATGACTGATCAGCACTGCTTTAATTTGCCAGAAACCTCCGAAGTAGTTCAGATTTGCCCCTAGCTAGGATTTTACAGGATATGCAGAAAAAAGTCCCACAAGGTTCTCAATCTCTTCTAGGTCACGACTACCAGAATTACTCAAAAGAAGTGAGATTCACTTCACCTCACTGTGCATATCTTAAACATTAATCATCCCCAAGCGAGTCACCCTGGGCTCCCTCCAGATTCAGTGGAGAGAAATGGGCACCTCCAAAAGGCAACTCATTTCATCTTCACACAGATGCCAAAGATGGATGAGACGAGTTGCCTTCTGGAGGTGTCTCTTTTTCCCCATTAACTATATAGAGAGCCTTAGGTGACGAGCTTGCACTCAGATGATTAACTTACGATGTCAAAAGCTAAAGGCAGATGAATTCCACATGCAGTGCATTAGCATTTGAGCAGCCAGCCCTGCAGACAGGAGGGAGGGGGTTATAGAGCACGCTGCTGACAGCCACTCCAGCAGCTTCTTCCAGCTCTGCAGACGTACCTGGTGACATATCCAATGACTTCCTAGGAAAGAAGCAGCAACCTGAATGCCAAGAAAGGACTGCGGAAGGAGAAGGAAGAAGAAGAATACATTAAAGAAAGAGAAGAAGCAAAGTGTGCAGATAACAATCAGCCAATAATTCACTGCTGGATTTTTCCTGCCCAAGACAGCATGGCTCAGTATGACCAGTTATATGTGATCCAGAACCGAAGCAAGGGAGAGCATGGTAAGGCCACAACAAGATGGCATCAGTCTTTCCTCTTGCATCCGCAAGATGATCTGAACAAATGCATGCACACATGCCTGAAATCCTGTCTGAAAAGCATGTTTCTTTTCATGGCAAGACATACATGACTATCTGAAAGGAAGCAACTCAACACGCTCTGCATCATCTACCTACAAATATGCTTAGGAAATCACAGACCAAGTCTGAGGAGCATTGCTGGGATACAGTAAGAGATGGTCCAGTTACGGTGATACCTCCCTACCATGCAAGCCGCGTACTCATTCCCAACACCACTTTGTGGGAATGAAGAGTCCTTTCATTGGCATTCAGATGTGGGCAGATAAGACACAAAACTCTTAATCCACCTCTCTTGAGCATCAGCCTGGTGCCATAATTACTGACTAATCCTGCCTCTGTAGTGTGTCACAGGAACAATTTTTGGCAGTTACTTCAGCTCCTTTCACAGTCACATGAAATTAATTTAATTATTTTTAAAATCTAAAGAATAATGAAATTTAATTGACTTAATGTGAAGCCTTCTGGGCTGTCACTCCACCCAGCTTCTGATCAACTTGTACTCATTCAGCTGTGAGTGACTGCTGTTTGTGCCTTTCATTGAGAGCCCATTGTCTCAGTTTAAATCCTTCCTACCATGCTCAGCATTTGCATAATATTGCTTTTATTTTTCCAATCTGTATTTTCAGTGTCAGGCACCCTGGACGGAGGGCTCCCCATGTGTCTGTGATGGATACAGTCACCTCCTGCTCCTGGAAGTTTGTCCTACCTGTAGCTGCAGTACGTTAGGGGAGGAGGGGCAAGATGCAGAGTCACTGCCTGGGACACAGGCCAGAATGGAGTTAGACAGCAAGTCATTTTATTCAGTCATGCACATGTCTAAATAAATACCACATCCTTCAGTTTTTATTTATCTGACCATCACAATGATGGCCCCACTGAAGATTATGGCCCTGTTATGGCTGACATTGTATGGACACATAGCAGCCTTCCCATCTCTTCTAATCCCCAAACAAAAGTAATAGATGTCAGAAACTCTACAGAAAGTCTGAGACAGAAATTCTCTTCAGCACTGATGAACATAAAAATTGCTTAGGAATCTCATTCCTTTGTTGTTCAAAATTTGAGGAGGGTATTACTACACAATGAAGGCTCTGGGGAGACCTTATTGCAGCCTTTCAGTACTTAAAGGGGATTTATAAGAAAGATAGGGACAAAATTTATGCCAGGGCCTGTTGGGATAGGATGAGGGATAACAGTTTTAAAATAGAGGGAGGCAGATTCAGACTTGATATAAGGAAAAGTTTTTTACAATAAGGGTAGTGAAGCACAAGAACAGGATGCCCAGAGAGGTGGTGGATGCCCCATCTCTGGAAACATTCAAGGCCAGGTTGGACAGGACTCTGAGCAACCTGATCTGGCTGGAGATGTCCCTGCTCCTTGCAGGGGAGTTGGACTATATGACCTTTAAAGGTCCCTTCCAACCCAAACCATTCTGTGATTCTAAAGCAGGAGAGACAGGAACAGAGACTTAGTGAAGGGATTTTTAAAGCAGCAACACTCCATATTAAAATAAAAATTTCTAAAGTTGTGCAAAACAATGTGATTTCTCACTAGAGACAACTTCCTTAGATCATGTAGAGGTTCTTTTATTTCCACTCTTCACTTCTTGTTTTTCTTCCATCCTATCCATCCATCCTTCCTTAGGAAAGCAGAAACGTTTTAAGACTCTCTTGGGGCATTTTACCCCAAATTGTTTGATATGTGGGGAAGCTTCCATCCTATCTATTTTGGCAGAAAACATGGCATCAAAGTTGCACTGGAGAAAGTAGGCATTGCTAGTAGAAATCATGTTGTTCTCGAAGGGAAAAGCTCTTTGATTTGGCTTGTGGTGGCATCTAAACTCTCTGTATGGTACTTCCACAGGGTATGTATCACCCTGTACAGGGTATGTAACGCAGAACTGGGTGACTTTCCTTCTCGTGTCTTCGGCCAGCATAGATGGAACGTTACAAGCCCAAATCAAGCTGCCAAACCCACGCGGCTCTCACGACAGACCCGCCGGGTCCTGGAGCTCCTCTCCAGCACCGGGCAGCATGGGGTGCTTAGGGACGGGCTGCCAGGAGAGGGCAGGCCCCGAGCAGCCCCGCCCCGCCCCCGCTCCGCATCCCCGGGGCAGGGTGCCCGAGCACCGCCGGGCCGGGGCGGGGAGAGGACGCGGCGAGAGCCGGCGGCGGCGGCGGGAGCGTGGCCGGGCCCGGGCTCCCCGCGCCCCCATGCCGACGTCGCCCCCTGGCGGGCGCAGCAGGGGAGGCGTCGTGTCCCCGCCGGCGCGGAGCGGAGCCGCCGCGTCCTCCCCGCCTGTCCCCTCCCCTCGGCCCGGCCCTGCCGGCTTCCCCCGCCCAGGGGGGCGGGCAAGGCGGAGGGCGCTGCCCGCAGCCGCGGCTCGCCGCGAAGTGTCTCCGTGCGGCGTGTGTGTTTCCCACGCCTCCCGCGGATAAATTCCACTGCCGAGGGGCAGCGCTGCACTTTGGCAGCTGCCGTGCTGTGGGGAGGTGGCGGGGCCTTACCCCCCTCCCCACCTGCCGGGGCAGTGACCCCCGCCTACGGGGCAACAGGAGTCACAGGCACCAGAGCCCAGGTGAGTGTCTGGGCAGGGAGGGACGGGACGGGGGTGTCTCGGCTGGCGTCCCCCGCTCCTTCTCCGAGGAGACCGGCTGCAAGGAAGGGAAACCCGCTGCCGGGGTGTGGGCTGTAGTTACTCTACTGAGTTTTCCTCCGTGAAGCTTGAGATGGTTCCCGTCGGGGTCCCGGGGGCATGGGGGTCGCTGCGGGTTGCGGGGCTTCCGCCGGGGATGGTCGTGCCGGTGGGAAGCCCGAGGGGAGGGCGGTCCCGGTCGGTCAGCAAACGGAGCTCGGCCCGGGCTTCCCCGCTCGCTGTTCGTGATGCTGTGAGCTCATCTGTAAAGTCCCGCGCCCTTTTTTTCGGTGGGTAGAAAGGGCAGGTCTCTGCCCTCTCCTTCCCCACGCGCGGATGGGGGCTGAGTGGCTGCGTGAATGCGGCGGGTGTGAAAAAAGTTACATTCTTAGCGCTGCACAAGGTAGATTTTGTGCTCCTTGCTTCAGGACCGGACCTCCGGGGCTGTGAAATACAGGTGTTGGGACTGTCCTCGGACGTGATGGTCCCTGTGACCCAAAATGTGCATCAGGTGGAACAGAGACCTTTCCCTGGTCAGAGGTTGGAGCATGCTTGAGTGTACACAGAGAGAAATAGTGGGACAAAGAACAAGGCTAGTTCATTTTATTATCGCCAACCTTATGCTCAAAAGTCTGTGGTTTGGGTCGACACTCCCTCTAAATAAAGAGCTATGAGAAGCATAAGGTATTTCTTCTGTGTTTATGTGTTTCCTGGTGGTTGGGAATCTTAATGAAACACTCGTGAAATATTCTGCTTTGAAAGAACAAAGCTGGAACTGGTGTGCAGTCGTATATTCAAAAACCTGGCGTTCTAAGTTAAAAACCCCAACCAAATATGCAACTCTGACGATAAAGAAACAGCACTGCTCTCTCCCATAGAGAAACATGTAGGTACAGCATCCACCCCGCAAAGCACTTGTTTAATTCCAGTGAGGACTTGGGTGCCACGGGTGAGCACGTGCTTTTGTGCTTTCCCAAACCCGGGCTTAAGTACCGCTCTGAGAAGCATTCAGTCGTGTGAATCGCACGCATTCAAAAGCTCAAGGCAGACCGAATGAGGGAGATCATGGACTGAACAGCATCGCCAGCCCCCTTGCACAAGAACTAAGGAATCACTAGTGCTGTGGATTTTTCCTGTGATTTTATAGGAGGTCTGTAAGTATGGAGCAAGCTGTTCCTGACTCTGTCTTGAAATACAGATCACTACATCCTAACAGCTCATAACCCTCTAAGATCCTGGGCTGGTTTCAGCCTACCTTTGCATTTCAGTCGTGTCTCAAACTTTGGGGCTCAAAAGGGAAGCTTTTGCATGATCTACCCAATTTAAAACAAGAAAAAAAAAAAACAAAAACAAAACAAAAACAAAAACCAAAAAAAAACCCCCAAAGAAACACTGAATCTCTTATTTGGTAAAACTATGATCTGCAATTCATTTATGA
>JAAGAY010132375.1:0-51986 GCA_011801015.1 Ardeotis arabs
CAGTTTCACCAAGGACTGTGGCCCGTGGGAGGGACCCCACGCTGGAGCAGGGGAGGAATGTGAGGAGTTCTTCCCCCGACGATGAAGCAGCGGCGTAAAACAACGTGTGATGGACTGACCATAACCCCCATTCCCTCTTCCCCCCTGTGCCGCTCAGGGGGGAAGGAGGTAGAGATAATGTTAAGCCCGGGAAGAGGGAGGGGTGGGGGGAGGTTATCTTGTTCTCTGTCTCATTCTCCTGCTAGTTTTAGTAATAAATGAATAGTTTTCCCCAAGTCGAGTCTGGTTTTGCCCGTGACAGTAACTTTGATGATCTCTCCCTGTCCTTATCTCAGACCTCAAGCCGTTTTTCTTGTATTATCTCCCCCTGTTCCCTTGGAGGGTGGGGGGAGTGAGAGAGCGACTGCGTAGTCTGGTCCTGATCGGGGCTGAACTACGACAACAAGTTATAAAATAATGTCATTCTTGTACCTTCTGGGGACCAGGCCTGATTTGGAGCTCTACATTTATCACTTTTCAAGTCATGTAAGCCCCAGAGGCCACAGATCTGGGGGTCTTTTAAAACATCCTTAATTGTGTTCACTTTGAAGTGATTTGCTGAAAGTTGTACAGGAAGTTTAGAGCAGATCAAAGCCCTGAGCTGAGCTCTCTCATGTCCTACATGATTACCCCAGTTACTACACCAGTCCCAGTACTGGAGCAGGTAGGACAAAATAAGCAGCTAAGAATTAACAAGGTTCACTTTCCTATAGAGCTCCTTCCAGCTGAGCAAGGTGAGCTGGCTGAGGATGTCTGCAGCATTGTTCCTCTCTGCGCAGCAATTAAATCTCCTCACCTTCTTAATCCACTGTATTTCATCAGCATTGAAAAAATAATCTGAATAAATCCCTTGCCTTCGCTATTAATCTCTTTGCCTGAGAGAACAAGTATCAGGATGGAAGCTGGGGGGCACAACCAAGTAAATTAGGTAAAGAGGGAAGCTGGAAGCTTTTCTCAGGATATCTGCCTTCAGTGTATCCCCAGAGCTCCAGCATCCCTGACAGTTACAGTCCCCAAAGCAGCAAATCAGCTGCTGGAGGTCACCTTGTCACCCTTTCTTGGTGTGACACAAGAAGCTGGGACCTAAACTGCTGGTCCTGCCACCCGGCTGGAGACATCTGCTATAGGGCTGTAAATTTTGCAACACAGGCTGAGTGTTTTGGAGACGAGAAATGATTTTGCCTGTGTGTTGTGGGATGCCTGAATAATGTTTCATTGCCAGGACAATGTATGTCTAATGGCAGCGTGTCTTTCACAGGTACCATGTCAGCCTCTCCTCTGATTTGGAATGGAGACACGATAAATACCACGACATGGATGAGGTTCAGCGGGACCCCCGGGCAGGGTCTGAATCCATCGCTGAAGAAGCACAAGTTGATCCACGGAAATACTCACAAAGCAGCTCGGAGAGGTTCTTGGAGCTATCTCACTCATCCATGGACCGAGTATTTGATGCTGACTGCGGGAAATCCTGTGATTACAAAGTGGGGTCACCTTCCTACTTGGACAAATTGCTGTGGAGAGACAATAAGCCCCACCACTACTCAGAGCCCAAGCTGATTTTAGATTTATCCCACTGGAAAAGAGCAACCATAGCACCCACAGCTGAGCTATCACTGGAAGAAGAACCATCCAACCTCTTTCTGGAGATTGCTCAGTGGGTGAAGAGCACGCAGGTGGGTCTCGAGTGTTCCAGTCCTCTTCCGGAGATTCAAGAACGGAGCCTGCCATCTTCTCCTCACCGTCTCCACAAAGAACCCACAGAGGTGAACAGTGAAACAGACCCTGAGTTTGACTTGGACGTCTTCATCTCCAGGGCGCTGAAACTTTGCACAAAACCCGAGGATCTTCCAGACAACAAACTCAATGACATCAATGGGGCCTGCATATCCGAGCACCCCGGTGAGATTGTACAAACAGAGGTGTACCAGAAAGAGCGATGGTGAGGAGCCCACACCCGGCAAACCTTGCTGTATCTCCCTGTTCTTCTCTGATGGTGTGGCCATTAGACGGGGCTGAGTGGCTTCCGTCTGTCATTGAGCATCCATTTTTTACACTAATCTGAATGCGCCTTTTTCTGAAAAGGCAAGCACAAACCACATGCCCCTTTTGATGCCTTAGAAATACCTTTAAGGGAATCAAGAGGTGTGAATGAAATACCAAGTTCTTACACTGCCTTAACACTCTTGCCTTGCGATCTCTGGGACCTGTTTGAAACTTAAATGTACGAGGGAAGGATGACAGTACATGATAAGTTTACAAACAGAAGTCAAATCAACTTCTTTTCCTTTCTTTTCCTATAGCATCTTAAAAGGACGAGGGCAAAATCAGCATTTTCATAATGGTCAGATACCCTTCTGGTTTGAGGGGTTCCCAAAATGCCAAACTTTGAGCTCCTCTGAGGCACCTGTGTGAGTGCAGGCGGTACAGAGAGAAGCGATGCCAGGCAGTGCCCGTGGTCAGCCGTCAGTCAGCAGAGAATGGAACTAGAGGAAGAGTTTGGCCACCAGTCAGAAAATAACTCTTTGAGAATGTTAATGGGGAAGGAATTTGACCTGCAAAATATGGGCCACTTGGGATTTTATTTTCCTGATTGGAAGACAAAATTTTTGCTAAGCATGTTCTCCTTCTTTGGTTTCTCGCACATAAATTCTCCCTTCTGTTGCACAGGGTGGATCTGAGCTCTGCAAGTACTCAGGAGGCCCCATAGGATGCATGTCAGTGTCACAGCCTGGCGCTGCAAGCCCTGTCTCGGGCAGCTGCCCAGCAGACCAGCAAATTCTGGCGGTAAGGGCTGGGCAGGAGTGGAGAGCGAGAAGCAGGGTGTCTCACGGTGCCATGCTGCCTGGCACCACCAGCTACACAGACTCAGCAAGGGCACCTACCTTTGCTAATAAAAAAAAGGAATGAAAGGACTACTATTTTACCTTCTGACAAAGATGCTGTGAAGAAAACAACAGTTCCTGTGGCATTCAATTCATAACTGGCCATGGGCACGTCAGAAAAAAAACAACAACTCGCGTTTCTCCGAGGCACTTTGCTTCCAGCTTCTTTGGAAGATGCTGCTGTCAACAGGCAACCGAGCGCGGTTTGTAAATAGACACAAACACAACTGATCTACTGTAACTTCTGTTTTCATCCACACTTCTGAGCACCTTAATAATTAATCAGCTAACAACGAGTTTGTATATGGAAGAAATGTTCTATAGTTGTATTTAATCAAACTCGGCAGTTTTTAAAATTGAAAACCTGTAAGTAGTGTCATAAAAGCCAACGTCTGGTCTCCTTGCCATCTTGTCACTGTGCTCTCCAGCACGGCGGCACTGCTTCCATTTGTAAAAGAGAAACTACTGTACTTAGGAACACCAAGGTCCATATTTAACTATTGTTCCTATATGAATTATTTCTACCCTTTTAACAAGCAATCGACTAAAAGTTCTGAGATGTGAAGAAAACTTGTGTGAGACTGGGATGATAACTAACAGCAGCATTTACTATATTAACCCTGATTTCTGATCTTGGTGGGATCAGGTACAGGTTTAGCTGTAGGAGAGCTTGTGCAAGGCCCCAAGACTTGTTCTTACTGTGAAGATCTCTCCTTAGGCCGATTGAAATGCCGTTACTCCAGCTGATTCACAGGGTAGGTGTGAAGGTTGCTGACTGCCTGGATGGGATGGGGTGGAAGTCTGGGGCAGTGGTGGAGAAGACATCTGGAAGGCAAAGCCATTGGGCTCTGGTCTTCGCTTTGAGTGTTTGGACATCCCCCACAGCAGTTTAGAAAGGGGAAACAAGGGGGAGACCAAAGGTTGGTTTCCAGTGTGTTGCAAATTAGCGATATACCTCAACTAGAGCTCAGCACTTTTACTCGTGGTGGGAGAAATTCAGATGCTGAAGGAGTGGCCGCCCCTGCAGTAGAACAGATCCAAATCCGGCCTCAGCAGCCCACCACTCACCAGCCGTAGTCCTGCTCAGCTTCGCCGTGCGCCTGCCAACAGCCAGCAAAGGCTGGGAAGGGGATTGTCGGTGCTCGAGCGAACGTGTGCCCAGAGAGGAAGAGGCAGCAGCCGCCGCCGTGTGCCCCGTCGCTCCCTGGTGCCACCCTGGGAGGAGCAGATAGCCCCCAGCCCCTGATGGGAGGTGCACAAATGCTGCAGCCGGAGGCATCAGCTGAAAATTAGATATTGGGGAGCCGTCGGAGTTTAAACCTGAAGGATAAGATCAACAATGCGAGAGCTGACTTCTAAAACTCTTTTCTGACAGATTCAGCACCTATTTGCTACTGTTGGGTTAAACATGGAGAGGTGCTGACACCTGAAATCAGCAGTGATCAAACCACGCCAGCGTTTTCCTCGGCGGACGTCAGTCGCCGCATCCTCTGCAACCAGAAGCCATTTTCCCTGGGTTGTTACATTCGGCCTGAACGTCTTCCCCAGGGACAATTTATTGTGGCCATGAAAGTAAGAGTTTTGCTTTTGAATATTATCTTCTTAGGAGGAGTGGGAGCTTGGGGGCCCACCATCAAAGTCTAATATTAACTTCTCAAGAAGCAAACGGAGCGTATTGCCGCTGCTCCGGATTTTCCATCTCGGTTCGTAAGCTGTTATTTAACGTTGTTCCAAAACCTCGGCATCACATGCTGGGAAAGTGGGGGAACAAGAGGGGTGGCTTTAATTTCTACGCCTGAATGTGCGCAGCCGATCACAAGCCAGATGTATTTCTCATCTACGACAATAAAATTTAAGGCCTGAGCCTTCTTTGCTTGGTAGTGTGTAATTATTTTGCTTATTA
Organism: Ardeotis arabs; assembly: GCA_011801015.1. Lineage (NCBI taxonomy): Eukaryota > Metazoa > Chordata > Aves > Otidiformes > Otididae > Ardeotis > Ardeotis arabs. The sequence goes on from JAAGAY010132375.1 coordinate 4,828, forward strand.
TGAGACTTGAAATGTTTATTCCTTTACTCGCATCTCGGTTTCTTCTGCAAATGATCACAAACACGTGAATTGGCAAATGCATCACATGAATATTTGCATTCTGGAGTTGTTTGTTGTCGGGTGGCTTTTCACCGAGCTTTGCTATGGCTGGCGCACTCCGACTGAGTGCTCGGGGTCACGGGGAGGGAATTGAGACCTCGCCACCAACACGCTTGCCTTCTGCAAACCACTGCTTCTTGCAGGTGTTTGAAGAGTCATGTCAGTGCAAGGTTAACCGTCGAGTATTTCAATAAATTTCCACGTGTCACTGTTATTTGAAAAAGAGGAAAAAAGGAGCATTGCTGTCATTCATAATGTAGATGGTGTGGCAGTGGGATGGGTGGACGCCCTGCACTTAGAGGCGTGCTGGCGTGGGTGTGCTGAGCAGAGGCAGGAGGGACCAAGGGTGCTGGTTGTGACTGCCGAAGCTCAGGAGTGAGCGATGTGGTCCTGTTTGGCGATGTGGAGAAGCGCCACAACGACAACGCAGGGGACGGAAGCAGAGGAGCTGGAGATGTCTCCAAGCTGAGGAGGACCTCAAGTTTAGAGGCTGACCTTTAAGCCAGTGGTCAGGTAGGTAAGTGCTCCTGTGGGTCCCAGCCATGGCAGCCAGCCCTTTACATTGTTTTATTTGAAGAAGAAGAGAGGGAGCAGCATCCACCCCACCCTGGACCTATGGGAGCTGCTCGTGGTGTCCCCTGTGCAGGAATTTGTCCTGCCACCCACTGGCCTGGGAGTCCATCAGGGAAACTGCCCTTAAAAACACCTTTAAATGTCAAAATGATGCCTCCAATGGTTCAGTTGCTGGCCCAGTGATTGTTCTTCCCCAGTCACAAATACGTGACTATCTTTACTGCGGTTTATTTTGAACCATGTTGCAGTTCAGCAGCTATTAGACCATCACAGACCTGCCTTAGCCAGATCTTCAGAGCTTTACCATTAGAATCATGAAAAAAATCAGCTACTTTTGGTTTTAGGGACATCCGGGGAAGTGTTTCCTCTGCAAAGCACACCTGGATCGCAGAGTAAAACCACAGCATAGCATCCATGAGTGTTAAGAGCGGAGCTGTTGGAGACTGGACTGCTAATGATCATTTCTGTCCTTTTTAACCCAAGGCAAGGACGTAGCTGAGCAATTTGATGCCACCACCTAACATTTTGGAGAGCTTGCAGTGAGAACACTGTACAGCGTGGCATGCAGTCATTTCAGGTCTGAAATGTTCTTTTTTTTTTCCTATTTATTGTAAGAGGAATTGAAGAGGACAAATAAACCATATGGTGTTTGCTTGTGAATAGTGGCCTTTGCCATTTTGAAGGGCAGAGTTTGATTTTGAAGTGGTACAATAGTCAGGTGAATGTCATCCTCTCAAAGCGCATCTTGGCTTTCCGAGACCATGCTCATTTTGAACTGCCATCTGGCCGCTGTCGGAGCTGGTTCGTAATGATCACATTGCTAAATTCAAAGAGTGGGATTTATTTCTCAAAAAAAAAAGGAGAATCTGTCTTAAAAAGATGACCTTTTCTCACAGGGGCTTATCCCGTCGGCTCTTGGGTTGCAGCAGAATAGATTGCAACAAGAGGATTTCAAAAGGGTTGCTTTGATTGATCTTGCAGTGAAAACAAGGTGGTTTAGAGAGTCTGTATAAATTTTTATTAAGCATTGGAGGGAATATACCCGAGTACATCTTTGTCAGGACAGAATCTACCTAAAAATGTAATTAATTCCAGTGATTGATCACTGTTGCATTGTTTGTATGTACACACAGACGGCGTATTGTGTTAAGTTTAAGCAATATATAATATTCCTCCCAGAAAATGCCAATAGATCTGGGTAAAGGTGTTTCAAAGTGTGATTTTTAACTCTCTGCTTAGCCTCTGTGCTTTGGTGTCCACGGGTGAGAACCACTGGGGGCACGTCTGATGGCCGCCCAGTGCTTGGGCTCCGTCCTCGTGTTCATGGGAATTCCCACCTAGGTCGTAGTGGTGGTGGTATCAATATCCGGGGCAAAATCTGGGGTAATTAAACAAAATTTCGATAATCCAGGCTGCAGAGTGGAGCGGGTAAGAATAACTGGTGGGTGGGATTGGCTCTGTGATCAGGGATAGCGGAGGGAAGAACTGTGATGTATTTGGGGGTTTTTTTTTGAAGAATAAGGAGTTTCTCATGATATCCTATTTTTATACAGCTCTGCACTGGAAGGACGCTTTATAAAACTGATCTGAACAGCCTGAGTCTAGTGCCAAGTCTAGTGAAAACAGTCCACAGCAGAGCAGCCGAAACCTCGCAGCTTGGCTAAAACCACTGTCACAAACCAGCTGCTAAAAAACGCAAAAATCTTAAAACTCTGCAGAGCCTTTTCCGTGGTTATCGCTGTCACGGTTTTAAAATCTTGGGGCATTTCTTTTAGTCCCGCTGGCACTTCCAGAGGGAAGCGAAGGTCGACAACAGCTTGAACTCATCCAGGTCCCATTATAAAGGGAGGCTGAGCTGGCGGGTGGGTAACCCTCTGGCTGCGAACGGGGCTGGTGATGGGACAGGCAGAGTCATCGTGTTTCTGCGCAGCCACCCCGCTGCTCTTGGAAGAAGAATAGGGTGGGTCGATGTCAGATGGATGGGGCGAAGTAGGTTTTGGAAGGACAACTTAATAAAGAAAAAAAATCCCTTTAAAAATACATGTCTGTCCCCAAATGTGGGGCCTACAAGAAAGACGGGGAGAGGCTGTTCAGTAGGGCCTGTTGTGACAGGACGAGGGGTAATGGTTTTAAAATAGAGGGAGGGAGATTTAGATTGGATATTAGGAAAAAATTTTTCACGATGAGAGTTGTAGAGCACTGAGACACGTTGCCCAGAGAGGTGGTGGATGCCCCATCCCTGGAAACATTCCAGGCCAGGTTGGCCGGGGCTCTGAGCAACCTGATCTGGTTGGAGATGTCCCTGCTCCTTGCAGGGGGGTTGGACTGGGTGGGCTTTGAAAGTCCCTTCCCACCCAAACCATTCTATGATTCTATAAATCCTGCTGGCCACTGTTAACTGCTTCAGTGCCAGCAAGAGCACGCAGGGCAGAGCGACAGCAAAAAGCCTCTTCCCCTACACAAGTTCGGTGCTGCATCTCCCCCATGTGAGAGGAAGGACGGTGAAAACACATTGCCGATGGGAGATGGGATGGGGAAGAGAGCACATGGGCCTACAGAGGTGATGAATTCCCCTGCTGAGCTGTAACGCACAATAAGGGAAGAAAATTATTTCAGCCCAAAGCGGTTTTGCTCTGCGTTCTGTGAGGGACCTGTGCTCGTGAGCGGCTGGGTGTCGGGAAGATGCTGGTCATCTGGATAAGTGGAAGGTGGAAAGTGGAAGGAAACATGAGGTGTTGCAGGAATGGGGCTCAGCCAGGCACAGATCTGTGCGCGTGTGCATGTACAGAAATGCCTCTGGGTCAGGCCTCTGGATCGGAAAGGTGCGTTTACATCCTTATAGATCCATCTTTCCCTCTCATCACAAATCTCAACTACATCTCTTCAGCCCCCTTTGCCTCCAGAGATGTGAATTCCTTCTCCGTGATGAGAGCTGCTTGGCACTGGTGTAGGAATAAAGAGACCAGGAGCCTGGGATACCACAAAGCAAACACAGAGTATGTCTGCATACAAATAATCTGCCTTTTCAGCTTGCTAGAAGTGGTTAATACTTGAGTTATTCCATCCCTGAGGAAGTAGCCCATATTTTTAGGAGTTTGATGAGCCTAACCGGGTTTGTGGATGGATGGCATTCGCATCTTACCAAGGAAGACTCATCAGTTCCCAAAGAAATCACTGCTGGGGAGGAGGAGACCTTCAACTGAGAAGGTCTCCTCAGGCTCATCGGTCAGTCGTTTGGCACAGTCAGGGGTGAGGAAGGCCAGGCAAGGCAAGAGGGATGTGCGGAGTCCTGCCGTCTGCCCAGCATGGATATAGAGTCTCCAAGAAGGTCTAGAAACAAGAAACAACCCTCCTGGAAACAATTAAAAACAATTCAGAGGGGCCTCCACATTTTCCTTGTGTGATCCCATGCAAGCCTCAGCTGTGGAAGGCAGGAATAAGAGAAGCCTCTCTCCAGAGAAGATGGTGTATGTTGGTTCTTTGCCTGGTCTGGGTGAGCCTCTTCACCCTCCCGTGGCAGTGGGACAGGCTGGAGCAGAGACGGTGCTGGCATGTGGAGTGCCACCTGAACAGCGGGAGCCTTAGTGTCTTCTTTTGGCTGTGACTCTGTCTCCAGAGGCACCGACTGACCTTTCACACTGAACTGGCTCATTAAAAACCAGACATGGGCAAGACCTGCTCACCATCCCTCCACCGGGCGAGGATCCCTTCCCGCAGCAGGTTGTTATTCTAAATGATGTTCCTCAAACCCACAAACACCTTTCGCCTGCCACTTTGAGTTGTTCCCCCAGGAGCTGTGTGCTCTCTCTGCGCTGCTGCATCTTCAGACAGGCGTCACTGTGCGCATACTGGGTTTCCGCTGGCCAACTCTTGTTTCCCGATGCGGTGGTTAGCGTCCCTGGTGTGCTGCATGCCTGGGGGTAAAATCACCGCAGCCCTGTGTGTGTGTGTGTGTGTCCTTAACCTCATCTGTGAAATGGGTTGGTACAAAAAACTGCAAAACCCCATCCTGGGCTGCATCCCCAGCAGCGTGGGCAGCAGTCGAGGGAGGGGATTCTGCCCCTCTGCTCCGCTCTGGTGAGACCCCACCTGCAGCACTGCGTCCAGCTCTGGAGCCCCCAACATAAGAAGGACGTGGAGCTGTTGGAGAAGGTCCAGAGGAGGCCACGAAGATGATGAGAGGGCTGGAGCAGCTCTGCTGTGAGGCCAGGCTGAGAGAGCTGGGGCTGTTCAGCCTGGAGAAGAGGAGGCTCCGGGGAGACCTGAGAGCGGCCTTCCAGTGCCTAAAGGAGGCTGCAGGAAAGATTGGGAGAGATTCTTCAGCAGGGCCTGCTGTGACAGGACCGGGGGTGATGGTTTCAAAATAGAGGGAGGTAGATATATCTCCCACATCACCCTACTGAACACAAACGTATAGAAGGAATGTGGTCAGGCCATAGCAAAGCCTACAGTCCTGATTGGAGAATTCCCAGCAGATTAAACTTGGACAAAAAGAAACAGTAAACAGTTTCCTATTTCCATCCAAAGAGGACCAACTTTTCAAATTTTAACAAACATCCCAATTACACCTTCATCGAAAGCACCTTCCCACAAATGACATCGAAAGAACTACTTCTAAAAAATCAATAAGCAATGAAAAAGAAAAAAAATATAAGTTTTTAAAGATTTTTTTTTAAGTCTTTTCAGAGTTAAAAAGCTTGTTAAACATTTCGAGAAAGATAAGGAGCACTTCATAGCAGACAAAACTTTTTTCACCATATTGATTGTAGTAAGGGGAGGTGGGTATTTTCCCTCCGGAAAATAGACCCTTTTTCCAATGAAAGAAAAGATGGGTAGGAAGTGCTACCGAGGTCTGTGCTGGAGTCAATAAGAGCGTACTGATTTGACAAAAAGCTTTACTTCTGCGTCGCTTCTTTTCTCTGCTTTTCATCAAGTGTTCATTAAAGTTGGCTGAAAACTCAAGAATTCTGCTCGTGCAGAAGAAAAAGAAGTTTGAAAACACGTAATTCTGCGAGCCGTGAAATACGTGAAGCCTGTTTTCCCAGAGCTTTTCATTCTGAGCAGCTTTCTTCTTCGTGCTCTCTCTGGTTTCAGATAAGGGTTGAAGGCTGATGGCAGTCGTCTTCCTCCTACACACGCAATTGGGCTCTTCTTCATCCCAGCGTTCCTACCAAACAGGAGCAAAAGCTATTAGGGGTGGATAGGTGAGCAGACACACACGCAGTGGGGTTTTCTAAATTATCATCGAATCATAGACACAATCACGACAATTATCATCAAATCATAATGATTTCCATAGGAAATGGATGTGTCTTCGTCAACAAGAAAGCTAAGCCTTTGAGTTTTGGGATTGGTTTTCTTTGCTGGGTTTTTTACAGACAGATCCACCCAGGAGGAACAGAGTGATGGGACACAGCTGTAAAGAGGAATCTCTGTTATACCTTTATCTAGGTCAAGATTTAATCATGAGGTCTCTTACGTCCAAGAGAATTGCCCCGGCCATCTGCTTAACGACTACACAGAGACAGGTTTTCTATACTGACGCGAAGAAAATTCTCCGCTGGAAAGCTCTGGATATTTTTTTTATATCTATAAAAATATATAAACCAACATATCAAGGCAATGCCTTTTAAAATTATCTCACCCAGTGTTAATATTAACTCCCCCTTTTCTTTTTTACAGCCTCCACAAAGCCCAACATTCTTACTCTTGGTTCCATTATTTGACTGAATAATGCAATTTGTAAAACTCAGATTCCCATTCTGTATAAGGCATCGGCGTCACACAGGACCCGCTACGCCTGCCCGCTGTGACATGTGCAGCCGCGTAACTAAAAGGAGCTGTCATTTTGCCCGACGGATATTGCAATTTTATATATACCCAGCTGTCCCTGCCCGGTTCGTCTTGCAGCTACAGCTCATTTCAGATTCGCAAGCTGAAAGCGTTCATTTTCCCCATCTTTTTCCCGGAGAAGTTTTCCACAGTTGAGATTGTCGTCTCGCTTTAATCTCAACCTAGTCTCCGGAATTGAGAAATGCATGCTTTGCTCTTTGTTTACGGAAAACATGCTATTTATGTTGATATCCTCTTTATACTCCCCAAATCGAAAAGTGTTTCCAAAACTTGTCGAGGTTGCTAAGGAACAATGACATTTACAAAACCTGCGCTGCACTTAAAGGTAAGGACATAAAGAGAATATTTAAGACTATCATAAATTTTTTAATCGGCAAACAAACCCATTCTACTCATCAAATGAAACAAAACAACTTCAGGCCTGTTGCAGGGATTTTAAAGTATTTTTTTCTGGTATTTGGTTCCGGTCTGTGAATATTTCCTGCGAAGTGATGCAATTAGATGGGAAATCATCGCTCTGATTAAAAAGTAGCTGTTATAATTCAACGGTTGCTGTTGTCTTTCTGCTTTAATTGAAGGGCTTACAATTAAATGGAATGCTGAGAACAGGCTGTGGTGTTAATGTAGGAGAGTAGTTTCACTCAGTGTAGAGAAGAGATGCTTAAGAAGGCGCAACGGGTGGTACCCGCACAGGATGCGGTGGGAACCCATCCCAGGCAGCGCTCAATGGGACCAAAAAAAGCGTGCGTGGCCCCGTGCAGACAGCCGGGAAGAAAGCCCTGAAGAGCCTGCGCTTCAGCCTCTTGCAAAAAAATCATGAAAATACACATGAAAAAATTCCCTCTTCCCTCTGCCAGCGGGAGGTGGAGAGGCAGGTCACATGGCAGGAGTCACGGAACTTCATTGTGCTTTTTCCCCTGGAGTATGCTCCAGAATCCTGACCCCAAGATGGATCATCACAACTTCCAAAACAGAAAAATAATAAACGGTTATCCTTGAATTTGCATTATGCTTGAATTCTGCATCTTCTTCTGAATGTCTTCTTTATTTTTTATTGCAGTGCTCTGACATCCCTAAGTCATCGCCTTTCCCTGCCATGAGCCAAGAATGATCACCACTTCTTCTTACTTCATAGAATCATTGAATCACAGAGTCTTTAAGGTTGGAAAAGACCTCCAAGATCATCAAGTCCAACTGCCAACCCAACACCACCATCATCCAAACAGTAAATACCCCTCTCTCTGCTTACAAAAAAGAAAGAACAAAGAAAATTCAAGGTCTCAAACTAAACCTTTGAATTTTCAAACCGTAGCTACACCAGAGAAGAACGTTTTCTTTTTTTTCCGCATCGCTTTATCATCTACATATTTATTGGAAATAATTTTCACGCATAGCAACATAGACACATTTTTCATTATCAAGTAAAACCCAGCACATTCACGCTAGTTTTCCTGAGCCCAATCACGTTCTATGACCAGAACAAGACCTTATAAAGAAAGTCAGCACCTTTCTTTTGGAAATATCAAGCAAAAATAGAAACTCCATTTCCCTACGGCTCTTAATAGTATTTTGGTGTAAAATCCAAATCTGTATGCAAACAAAGGAAGGTAGTAAATTATCGTTGTGAGCCTAATCTTTTTTTTTTTCCAGAGGAAAGCTATTTCTGCTTGTCACTTTTATTATTTCCACACGCTTCATAATTCAGGTATTGCTGTTGCTCATTATGCATACCCTTGATTGATCATTTATAGTAATTTTAGAAACAATAATGCGTGCAGTGTGGTTGATACTAATCGACGTTTTCTTTCAGTAATGAATGGTTTGACATCAGTTCTGCAGGCTGGCTGTTCCTGGGTCAAGCAAGAGGTAAAAACCCAAGCAGTACCGGTTTTTTTTCGCTGCCAGATGGCTTTGGGGCCCAGGAAAAACACGCCGTTATGGTTAACGACACCCACCAACTCCTGCTGAAGATCTTGCTTAGAAGGTTTTCATTAACACAGTGTGTTCCTCATGGGGATGGGGAGCAAATCCATTATCTGCGCGAGGCCATGAGATGTTTAGTCCCATCCCTGAGCTGCATCCAAGGGCTCAGCTGTGCTGCAGCAGCCGTCACGAGCCCGGCGCTCCAGCAAGCAGCAGCAACCCAACCCTCTGGGGAATGCCATGATTTGCATCCCGGGGTGGTTGCAGGTGGTTTTTACGACCTTTAAGGCACGCAACGGCTTTATTCCCACTTACCCTAAAAACCGGCTCTCATCAGACAGCAGAATTTGATGTCGGAAGAGGCGTGCAAGGGTTCCATCCTCAACGTGCATTCAATTACACAGTTGTAGATCTTCCCAGGGCTGCAAGATACCTATGGTTTCAGGCCCTTGTTTGACCTCAAGTTATAATTAAGTGCAAACGAGAAAACAAGCGACCATGAGCCAAGCCAGTCCTTGACAGAGCAAGCTGAAGTCAGTGCTCCAATGGTGTAGAGTTATATTCACTTCTGTCATCGAAAACTAACCTCCAAAACTGGAGTACAATAGCACCTCTCTCTATTTAAAAAAAAAACACACCAATGTGCAGGATGCAGGAACAAACTTAGATGGTCGGAACCGTCATAAACTGGATGTGTGAGGCCCGTTAACGCTAATTGGAAAGTGGAGTATGGAGTAAACTGCCCTTCATCCATATTTATCAACAAGATTTGAGAGGTATCGGCAGATTATATGAGCAACAGGTTAATAAATGAGCACAGTGGAAGTTCAGGTGAGGAATTTCTGACCTCCTCACACCCGGGATGGAGCAGCTACACACAGTAAAAGCACGGGAATAGATGAGGACCTTGGGCTCCTCCAAAATAACAAGCTGAACTGACCCTAGGTCTGAGCAAACAACAGCCAGCATGAGGGATTTATGCCAGCTGCACAAAAAAAAAACCAAACAACCCTCTTGTTTTGCACAGTCTCAGCCGTTTCAGACACAATATTTCTTTCTGATGTTAAAACTCCGACTCGGTCACAGCAGGTTGTAGGCGAAATTAAAACCGATGGAAAAAGATAGATGTGGAGAGGATTTTTCTTTGTGCTTGAAAGGCTGCTTGTTTCTTCGTGTTTTACATTTCAGTGATTTTCTGTGTTGAAGTGCAAAAAAAAAAGTCTAGTAGTTCCATATTTGCCCAAAACTGGAGGTGGGAGGAGTATTTACTAAATGTATAGAAACATTTCCTAGTGATACCGGTGTCATGAACAGGAGGCAGAGAGAATAGTTGCAGTAAAATCAAGATTAAACTCATTTTGGGAGTAGTAGTAGTAAAATGAAAATTAATTAAACTCATTTTGGGACTATCCACTATCAAACTGTACCCAACTCTACCCATCACCCTTAACGGCAAGGTCTGCGGCCCAAAATATGAAAACTCCTGATCGCTGGGGGCATGCAAGTCTAGGAACTAGCCATGTAGCTCTGAGGTTCCTCCACTGAAATGGCGCTTGGTTCAAAACTTGTGCGTGGCGTACCAGCGTGATCTACAGGGACCTCCAAGCAAAAGGACTGGAGCGTTTCTCAGCGGTCGATGGGTTTGTGCCGACAGACAGCCCCGCTCTCCGCTGCCTGCTGGGAACCTGCCCTTGACCTCTTCCCAGTGGTAGGAGAAGCCTGGGGCATCACAGTCCACCCCTCTCTCCCATTTCTCTACCAGCTTGGTCATGGCAAGTGAATGCATTTTTACCGGGACGTTCTCACGAGCGGAGTCATTTCTGCCAGCGCTTTCCGGGATCGCCGTGCAACAACATATCTGCCGTGAGCGAGGAGAGCTGCTGAGCCTCATCCCCTCCAGAGAGGGCAACACAAGAGGCAGAATCTTTTCTTTTCCCCGGCTCCATCCTTTGCTGTCTCTTTCTAATAATTTGCCCTCCAATTTTTGGGTTAGAAGAATGGATTATGAACTGAACTCGCACTGCTTTGGGGAATTAAGTTACTTAAAAGGGTTGATAGAATTGATTAGAACCTGTCAACAAGGCCAGCTGCCCGGCGCAGGAACGTCACGCTCTGCCTGCGGAAACGGTCTGTGTGTTCACCCCCGTGGCAGAGAGGAGCGGTTGCTTTGGCTGCTGTTTTAATTCCTCGGCATACGGTGAAAACTTGCCGTTCCTGCCTGTAGGACACTGCCAACAATGGCCATCATAGTCTTTGCGATGCAGCCTGGTTTCTTCCAGTGCATGCGGGACTGAGTCAGGGGCTCATGGCTTCGTTGCACCCATGCCAGAGGACAGCAATATAGTAATTTCTCAACTATTCCGGATCTCTGGGGCAGGTCTGTGTTCCCAGCTCTGACCGCTCCCCTCCGGAGCATCCATTGCTGGCCATGCTCTCGCAGTCTGCAGCCGTTCACCAGCAACACGCACCCGCGCTGACAGGGGTGCAATCATAGCTCCTCAAAGCTACGGCAGCTTTGGAGACGTCAATTGTCGGTCCTCAGCCACCGCGCTCGAAGCGGAGATCAGAAAATGAACCCAGTAATGCAGAAGAATGAGTGTGGTTTGTAAAGAAGGTCCCATTTGCTGCCCTAGCTCGACTGGGGGTTGGACTGGATGACCTTTAAAGGTCCCTTCCAACCCAAACCATTCTATGATTCTATGATCCATTTCACTGTTGCTTTGTTTTTCTTCGCAATATTACAGTCCCAATTAATTCACTGAGGCCTTCAAAAAGGCCAGTGCAATTTTGGGATTGACCAGCTACTCTCCCCCGGAGACAGGACAGCATTAGGAAACCTCAGGACAGTGTTTGCAGCATCAGAAAGTTGACTTATTGATCCAGCCATGAAGACCTACCCAGTCCTAGCTGACGTATCCCAGTATGTTCTCCCGCAGCGCGTCCAAAAGTGCGTTTTGTTTGGAGTGTTGAATTTCGGAAGGCAGAAACCATCCTCTTCTTGCCTAACGCTGCGATGAGGGTATTCACATCCTCGATTTTAGATACCTGATTTGTGAGCATGAAACAGGCACCTCGCTGCCCTATCAACGTGGTCTCGTAAAACGATTCAAACCGCTTCGTTCCAATTAATCATACACGGGGCGCAGCGGTTCTCTGAACCGCTCTCCACGTGACCGCTTCATTAACTGAAATGACAGATACGTGCCAGAAACCGAACCAGACACTCTACATCCAAGTTTTTGGATTAAAGTCCTTTTTCCAAAGGAAGACTTTGCTCTAACGTGCGGGAGCCCATAAAACACTGCAGGAGAGAGGACAAACACGACCCAGCCTCAGTCAGGTTGCACAAAGCCACTGCCAGGTTATTTGCACAGAGCTGTGGATTTATGATCTACACAGAAAATTTGGGTTTTAGCATCCCAGGGTCACCTGTAATAGGTGGGTACCAGGTTGAAGAAAGGGGCCACCACTGAGCACTGCCAGAAGGCTCCTCTGTGACAGCGATTTTTTTCTTAACCTAACTATAAATAAAGCAAAACCACAGGCACCATGAGAGAAGTCAGATCAACTTCTGTAACGGCGAAGGGAAGCCCCACTGGGTTTCTGTGGCACGCAGTAGCAGAAGATGGGCAAAGTCTTCGAAAGAATTCAGCAAACGTGGCTTTCAACCAGGATGTGTCATATAAAAAACTAAACTGGGGAGGGGGGGGAAAAAAAAAGTGAGATCAGGGGAAGCTAGACGAAATAGTGTTCCTTTGCTTAGAAAGGACAAGCGTTGCCCGAGGCTTATCTGAAGTGTCACCGTATTTTCATAGCAGTTTAAAAAAACAAAGGGTGGCTTACAGAGGAATCTGCACTTCTTTGGCCAGGCATTTGGATTGAATGTACTAAAGCATCCAAATCTGCTCAAAGGAACAGCAGCCTGCCTACAAATCCTTTGGATATCACTTATCTCCACATTTAATTTAAACTGCTACCATCAGCCCATCATAAAAAGGCCCGAGGTTCGCTGGCCCACAAGCTGAAGGTGGTCCTAATCCCTCTGAACCAGATGGCGTGCGGTCGCACGCCATATAATCCTTCGACTTTACCTGGGGGTCCATGCCAGATGAGAGAGAGAGAGAAAACTTAATCTCTGCCTGTTTTCCCAAGGCTTTGGACAATGCCTGAAGATAAATTTAGTTCCTGATATTCTACAATATCGCGTCATCAGATAAAGGATTTTCATGAATACTGCAAACGGCACGGGCAAGGCCGCTCTTCCTCCCCAACGGGAGGCTTGATAAAACAGCTGGCTCACGTCCACCAGCCAACGCAGACAGCGATAAGAGCTCCAGCTTCCAGCAAGTCACCTTGAAGCCGATAACAAGACTCCGTTGAGTGTCAGTTCAGCGCTAACGAGTTGAAACTAACAAACACGAGGCACCGCGGATGGAAGAGCACAGGATACGGCTGCGCTGGGAGGGCTGTTCTCCCCTTAACCTTGGGGTGGGGTAACGTGGGGACAAAGCGGGCAGGATCATGGGCGCTGCTTTGCCCTGCTTTGCCCTTGACCAGCTGTTTTCAGCAGGAGCCACAGAGTCCGCGGCAAAGAGAGCAACCCCGGTCGCTGCGTGCATCCCTGCTGCTGTGCGGCAGAAACATTTCTGACCTGACCGAGGAGGAAGGCAATAAGAAAAAAAGCCACATTTCATCAGGGTCTCTAAAAACCAGCCCCAAGACGACAAAGAAAACCTTCTTGGCACACTTCACGCCCAGCTCCTCGGCTATCCCGCTGTGTGTGAATCATGGAGAAAATGAAAATGCCTTGCCGACAAGATAACCCCAGGGATGGTGGTTATTGTCAGAGACCGTGGTGCTCTGGTGTTTCATTCCGCTCATCAGAGCCAGCTGACATCAGCCATCGGTGCCACGGTGAATCATTTCCTCCAGCCGCGCCCCTTTAGGTGAACCACCTACAGATGACTCACAGGGTCTGCTTCAGATCTGGTAAAGAGAAAATGTCCCCTGGAAAAAAAAAAAATGGTTCTTGCACCGTTATTGGAGATGTGAGGGCCACTGTTGCACTCCCAGTGCCGAGCGCTGCCAGCCGTGGGAGCTGGCCATCCTTACTCGCATCTTCTATCCTTGGGACATGCAATTGCGAGGAGAGATACTGCTGCTAATGAGTCAGAGGCTGGATAAAATTAAAGCTCTCTGAAAAAGTCTCCTTTAGCAAGGAACCTCATTTAAGCCACAGAAAGTAGAGCCAGATCCCCGGCAGCACGATGAACTTATTCAATAAAATAATTGCTTTCGGCAAAACGACGGTAATAACATCGCTTGGGTGAAAATGTGTTTATAGAGCCATCTTCATAGATTACTCCCTTTCTGTCACAGGATAATCAGCTGGGAGAGATCAAGATGCTCACAGCTCGCAGCTTCGGCTCCCTTGGCAGCGCAGCCCATGTGGCCGGCAGAGCCCAGGCACGGATCCTTCCAGCCGTCCCCATCAAACGCAATGTCTCATTTTTGGCTTCTGCCAATACCGATTCTTTTACCTTCTGGTGCTTTCCTCCTTATTCCTTTTATTCTTATTACCTGCAACAGAATTACATCTCACTTTATCCCATCTCCCACATCTGAACGCTTCCTTCTAGCCCACAGCCTTTTTGTAGAATTCCCAAATTTTTCTAGCTTCCACGCACCCGTCCTCTCCCTTCTTCTTCATTCCCTCAGTGAAACACATCCTCTGAAACCATGAAGATATAAATGAAAGGTAAAGATTTTTGGAATTCATACTGCAAACAAAGCTGGCTGAATAACCACTGCCAAGGCAAAAAGTTCGGAATGTAGTTTGGGATTAACCTGAAACAAGAATACTGCTGCTCTCTCCAAAATAAAAGCAGAAAATCCTTTAAAACTTTCAATTTTTTGTTTTGTGGTTGAACAAAATGTTCCTTTGAAAGAAAAGAAGAGGTCTAGGTCTTTTCATAAGGGGATTATATTTTTTTTTAACCTTATTTAATATAAATGGATGAAAACTGGAAGCATCTTTGAAAAGAAAAAGACCAAAGTAAAACCGAAGTGCTTCAGTTTTAAAATGCGGTAATTCAACAACCCGGTTATTTGGTTTGTTTGTAGACCCTGGTTGTTACATGTCACCTGATCAGACCTGACCGGTTTGAGTTCCCCGAGAGGACAAGCGCTTTCTGCTTTGCCGTCAGCTTTGCCGATCCCTGACAGCTCCAGCGCTCAGGGATTTCTGCCACGGAGCCCTCCAACAGCAGGGAAGAGTGTAAGGGTGGAACAAGTAGGGAAAGATAACAACGAGATCTCTCCAGTGGGGCTTGTTCATCTCACTGAGATGACAGCACACAACGCCTGAAATTAGTGGATTTGGAGAGTCTTTGAAAAATCTCTCCAACATCTTTTCCTTAGACATCGATCCGACCGTCTTCCGACAGCCTCAGTTCCCCATTCGCACACGGGAAAGTGGCGTTTACCAGAAAAAAACTTTCGGCACAGTCAGCAAATGCAAGACCTAGAAAAAAAAAGGTGCAATTCCGCTTCAAAACCTGGGCGTGAAAAGAAAAAAGAAAAATTAAAGAAAGATGTAAGAAAGCTTATAGCTTCGTTCATCTCCATTATGTTGTTAGCAGAGTGTAGAAACTAGCACCAAAGAGACTAAGTATTTTTCCCAGTAACATTTTTTTCCTAGGCAAATGTAGGCGCGTAATGGCGTTGAAACATCTTAAGCTGCTAGGCCGTTTACAGCTTCCACATCGTTCATGGAAAGTTGGTTACTGGCTGCTCAAATATCCTTAGAATCATAGAATCACAGAATCACAGAATCATTAAGGTTGGAAGAGACCTCCAAGATCATCAAGTCCAACCATCAACCCAACACCACGATGCCCACTAAACCATGTCCTGCAGTGCCACGTCCACATGATCTTTGAACACCTCCAGGGATGGTGACTCCACCACTGCCCTGGGCAGCCTGGTCCAGTGCCTGACCACTCTTGCAGTACAGAACTGTTTCCTGATATCCATAAAACAAAGGGCTTTTTCATGCTTGGAGTAAGTTTCTCCCCGCTGTGTGTATTTCTCACACCCCTTGCACCAAAGAAGTTCCTTCACCTTAGAGATGCAGAAGCATCAGCTCAGGATCCACAGGCGAGTGGGAAACAGGAACATGGGTGGTCTCTGGTGAACTCTGGCAAGGCTTTGAGGTAGAAGATCTGCAGACTAGATGGAAGCAGGTCTCTGTACACAAACTTTTGCAATTCCTACAGGCTCGCTCATGCAATCACCAGATCACAGAATGGTTTGGGTGGGAAGTGAGCCTTAAAGGCCATCCAGTCCAACCCCCCTGCAAGGAGCAGGGCCATCTCCAACCACATCAGGTTGCTCAGAGCCCCGGCCAACGTGGCCTTGGATGTTTCCAGGCATGGGGCATCCACCAACTCGCTAGGCAACCTGGGCCAGTGCTCCACCACCCTCAGCAGAAAAAAATTTCTCCTAATATCTCCTCTAAATCTACCTCCCTCTATTTTGAAACCATCACCCCTTGTCCTGTCACACCAGGCCCCGCTGAAGAGTTTCTCCCCATCTTTCCTGCAGCCCCCTTTAGGCACTGGAAGGCCGCTCTAAGGTCTCCCCAGAGTCTTCTCTTCTCCAAGATCTTGCATTGGTAGGACAGTCAAAATTCCTGCTGAGACATATTGAAAAATTAGGTAAAGTCTGGGAATCATTGGCCCATAATATGTCAGCATCACATTCTCCTTCACCACAAAATTTGTCCATAGTACCAAAAGGAGCACAATATCCACCAGCATGATCCCGAACCAGCCACTTCGTACTCTTTCAAATGAAATGTTTCTTGCACCTCTCCCAGAGTAGCTGCTCCCAGGTTAGACGTACATATGAAGGAAGATCATTAGTCACGCGCAAGAATTTAATAAGAACCACAACAAAGGTTTGAATCTTTCAGCTAACAGACACATAAGAAAACACTAATTACGTTGAATAAGCCTCTTATCTCGCTATCTAAATATTTATTCTGCATTAATCAAAGGCAGGGGAGGTGGTGCCTGCAGACCAAGAGGCCAAAGGCAGGTACGTGCCCAGCGCTGCGGTTAATAAACAGCACGCGCGTGGGCACTGGCAGCCTTTGTCAGGCAGCGGCGAGGGGAAGATGAAGAGCACCTCGTACTGTCCTCACTGCGTTTGCTGGTGGGATATTTCCCTGAGCAGACAGCGGGCACAGGAAAGGGGACGCAGCACATGGTCGCCATCGCGGGCACTGGGATATGGACACCTGCCCGGCGCTGACTTACTACTGCTTCTCCATGGGAACTGGAAGATGCAACCCTGCACTGGGCAAGACTGGGACGGCATAGAGGGGGCCAACGTGCCTAAAAAATGTGCTTTGGTGTTTTTCCCAGGCTAGATGGTGCCCGTGCCACAGTGATGAGGTGGCACGCGGGAGCAATGGCAGGAGGCTTCGTCCTTGTGCCCAGACACGCATGAAAGTTCCCATTTTGTGAAGGATCATGCAAGGGCGTTAATCCCTGTGGGTGCAGGGCTGCTGCTCATCCTCACCTACCAGGGGCAACTGGGGCTTTTGAAGCTCTCCACGACCAGTAGCTTCATTTTTCCAAACGTGGTGTGCGAGTTTGAGTGCATTTATCAGGAAACTCAGCTCCTCCACTGAGAAATTGCTTTCTCTGCTTGGACATTAATTTTTCCTTCACTCCCAGCAAAGGAGGAATCTTTATTTATTGGTCCCTTGAGCAATTTTTACATTACATTTGCCATTGTTTGACAAAAATAAATCTCATCTTTGACTACCAGTAGCCAAAGATTGCAATTGTCCTATTGCAGCAAAGCATGCGACGTTATTGACACCAATTTGCATAAGCCGGCATTCCCAGAGCCTTGAAATCAGATGGAAAGAGATTAATTGCAATCGTGTGAAAGCCTTGTAGCTCCAATGCATTCTTTAACAAAGTAATATCGGCGTATAAACGTCTCTTCCACCATTTTTGGAGAGCACAACGGAGAGCAAGCCTTTTCTTCAATAATATAGATCTCGAAAAGCCGTTGGGGCTTCACTGCTGACCCCTTCAAAGGTCTGTTAGCACTCTCCTAAAATAAACAGATCCTGCATTAAATTGGTCCTTCGGAGATCAAGTGTGGGTAGGAGCTGGTGCAAATCATGCTCTGTCTGAAAAGCCTCTTTCACTAAAGCCGTAAACGGAAGACCACATATTGACACTCTTCATCCGATACTTGCTCAGCCTGGCTTAAGATCATAAATTTTTTTTGACATTTCTTTGACAAAAGGTCCTTTAGAGCAAGTGCTATTAATTTCCCTAACAGAGCTATCTCTCAATTGCTCCCAATACTAAGATTCATTGGAGACTGTCGGAAGAGAAAGGATATTTGAATTAGTCATTCCCTCCTGTTGGGTTTCTCCCACGCATGCGGGTCTCTCCGGGCTCTCTCCTTCCTCTCCACCTGCAGCACCAGTGAGAGCCAGACCCACTCCATATCCCTGCCTAACTCAGAAATAAGCGCTGATTTTTGTGCGAGAGCCTGGAGTGGTAAGTTACACGGCAGGCTGAGAAGCAGCCTCCTAGACCAAGATGAGCAATAACCTACAGCCCAACAAGCCTTAAGTCTGACGCGAAAGATTTTCTTACAGCACAGCGTGGTGATAGACACTTCCGTAGAAAGCGTGGTCCTCCTTAACGTTCGTATCGGAGATATCTGTCCTGGTGAACAACCTGTGGTGGGAACCTCATCTGCTGCCAAGACCTTGCGTGCCGCTTTGACATATCCGAGAGGTCCATCAGCGCTAGGACAGGACCACTGAATGCTCCCATCGCGTTTTTCATTTTTCAGAGCCTCTGCTGCTTTGGCTAATGTGAAGGCAGGAAACCGCCCTGCCTTCTCCAGGAGTGACCCTTTCTTATCATAGAATGGTGGAATGGTTTGGGTTGGAAGGGACCTTCAAAGCCCATCCAGTCCAACCCCCCTGCAAGGAGCAGGGACATCTCCAACCAGATCAGGTTGCTCAGAGCCCCGTCCAACCTGGCCTGGAATGTTTCCAGGGATGGGGCATCCACAACTTCTCTGGGCAACCTGGGCCAGTGCCTCACCACCCTCACAGTGCAGAATTTCTTCCTTATTTCTCATCTAAACCCAGTCTCTCCCAATTTAAAAGCCATTCAGGACAAATGGTCTGTACAATAACAGTTGTCTACCTTTTCTGTAAAGTTTTAATGTGATATTTAACAACCCAATGATTTCTGGCGCTCTGACATGCTGTGGTAGCCCTGCTTCAGGCATGCTTAGGGTTAGGCAGACCCTCCTGCCTCTGCCAAAGTCCCTCTCCACCTCCTGCTCCATCGTGGCACCTTGCAGGTAATTAATGCCAGAGAAGAGCTGGGCTGGGATGAGTTTCTGAGAAAAGCCCGAGGGGAAAATAATAATTCTGTCCCCGGGGTACCTTCGTGCTCTGATTTTGGGGTGCTTGGTTTCAAAGCCTTCCCAGTGTTGCATTGGCAGAGCCGGGCACGGGCTTGGTTTGGGACTGACTGATGTTGCTTCAAAGTCCCGGCTCCCAAATTGTTTATTTAATGATGTGATGGAGGTAATCATCAGAGCTCGGCCCTGCAAAGCGAGGTCCTCAGCTTTTTATGTCGCCATTCCTCCTAAGATACCTGTGGCTATTCTTTTCTTCGCTGTAACTTGATTCATATTAGCAAATTACTGAACGTGAATCATTTCTATGGGCAGTTACCGCAGTCCCCCATTACTCCTTGCACCTTCTGACTTGGGATGGTTGAAGATGACACAGGGTGAGTTCGGCTGCTCGAGCGATCGATGCCAGTTGCAGCTCTGGCCCACAGGTTTTCATTCTCTCTGGAGCTCAGGCTGTGCTCCACCACGCTGAAACAGAGAAGAGGCTTTTAAACATCCACGCCATCAGCTTGCTCACCAGGCTAAATGGCCTTACTGCTAATAAGAGCGAGGGGTCCTGCTTCCCTCAAATATGACGTCATAATGAGTTCTTAACAACCTCTTAAGCTCCTGAATACATCCACTCTCAGCCTGGAGACCGCTTCCAGCTCTTCTTAGAATTACAGATTCATTTCGGTTGGAAAAGACCTTTAAGATCATCAAGTCCAACCATTAACTGCCAAGTCCACCACCAAGCCATGACCCCAAGCGTCACATCTACATGTCTTTTAAACACCTCCAGGGATGGTGACTCCACCACTTCCACGGGCAGCCTGTCCCAGTGCCTGACAACCCTTCCAGTGAAGACATTTTTCCTAATATCCAGTCTAAACCTCTTGTCGCACTACAGGCTCCCAGCGCAGAACCAAGCACCTGTAACCCCCACAATAAATGCCAGAAGCTCTGCATTTCCCTGTGGCTAGCGGCTTGCTTTGTCTGGAGACACTTTTGCACTCCCTAGTTTATGAGTTTAATTCCATTCCTGCACACGCTCATTCCTGAGAGAAATTAGCTGCTCTTTATCTTTGCTCCGATAACTCTCTCGCCTTTGCCGTGTCTTCACTCCGTTCCTTGCTGCCTTCACGTTGCTGATACTTGCTTCTCCCCATGCGTCCCTCAGGCACTGCTTTCTCCAGGAGCGTTGCCGACGTATTTTTCGGATGAATCCCTGCCTCCTCCACGCAGACTGAACATGACTTGTGATCCATTTGCAATAAGGCGGAGACGCGAAACCCTTCCTTTTGCAGCACGTTGATAGAGTGACCATCAAGAGGGGCGAAGACTCGGCGCAGCCGGTGCCAGGCGCCACACACAAAGGCAAGAACAAGGAGGTGCATCAGGAATATCGAATCCATTGGGAGCTTTAGCAACACAACGCCTGTATTCTCTTTATTTTTTCATTCCTACAAGCTCATATTTACTCACTAAAAGCTTCCTTTTATCCCAGCTCCGTAGGTCTCTGATTATTTCTTGCCAGCAAGAAACACAAATGTCACCCAGGTCCTCTGCAAGGAGATGTAGCAGCTGGAAAGAAGTTATTTTTTTTCTTAATAATCAGCGCTATATCACAAAAGTTTTGTCCAGATTGGCCGGATCGCAATCGATAAACTGCAACGAGAACTATTTTAAGATGCATTTTTTTTTTTTAAAGGAATGAAAACATGGCAAGTACAAATCTGAAAAGTGTCACTTGGGAGAGCAGTCAAACCCCATCAGAATGTGAAGGAGTGACAGGAACAGCTTTCGGTAATTTTAGATTCATGTAGCAGATCAATGAGAAGAAGGAAACCTGGGTTTCAACCAGAGATGATTTGCGTGGAGGGAAAGAAAATGATGATAATGGAAATATCAGAGAGGTAGAAAAGGGAGGCTGTCCCACTCCAAAGTTACCGTTCGGGGGCGAAAAAAAGGCAATTCCCCCTCCTCACACAGCCAGCCCACGTCAGCGTAACAGAGATGGAGGTATGCTAGAGGTCATACGGCGTGCGTCTTGCCCTGTTCAGTGCTTTTACGCAGCGTTCCAACTGACTATTTCCCATGAAAACAAATCATTTCATAAGTGTACCAATGTCTTTTATGAAGTAACTTCACATCCTCCCAGTACCACTCAAGTTTGACCATTTTTGGTGACTCATCAAAAGAGAAGTTATGTCGTGCATGGACTTACCGGTAGTTGCTTACCATTAAATCATTAAACTATTCTAAATTTTGCTGCTTTCAAGGTTACTTTTCATATGCATTTGATACCGGATCATATTCCGAAAAGTGTCTGGATCGCTGTTTGGAAAACTCAGCCTCTTGTGCAGGTGGAGGCGGTGGGGATGCTCGAGGGTGGCGTTGCTGTGGGGATGGATGGAGGACACAGAGCTTTGGGAATTATGGCGTTGTTCAAAGGACACTTCCCAACATGCCCGTGCACAATGCCACCCAAAACCCTACCCAGACATCACTGCCCTGATTTTTCTGGCACATCATCACAGACATGCCAAGGGCGGTACGTCCCAAGATACCGTCATTTGTCATTTTGATCAAATATATCCAGATATGTAATTGGTCCTCTGACAATCTGTCCCAAAAGATGAAGCTCCCAAGGCATGACCAGGAGATGAATCCTCCCATAGCACAACACCTCGGATCACAACTTCCCAGCTCACTTCACATCGCTTGCTCCGGTGACGTACCTCTGCACCTGCACACATCGAAATAGCCAAGGTAAAAAAAAATATTAAAAAAAAAATGCATTTTCCATCTGTGTCCTTGGAAAAGGCCAGTGACTCCAGCTCTGGAAACTCCCAAAGACCTGCATCGTAAATCTTGTGGGCTTAATTTGTTCGATTTTGTTGGCTGGCAAACTTTCCCGGGTTCAGTCTGAATGCATGCCGGGCCAATATATAAACTTAATAAAAAGATGATTCAGGGTTTTTTTATTCCTAAATGGCTTGCTGGGGAAAAGTCACAGGGCACTTTCAAAGTAACATTCTGAATAGCACCTGGCATGCAGACCTGCAGTCTCTGAAGGTAAAAAAAAAAATTTACCGCTGCGGCAACTGTTACTCATCCAAAATTGCTCTAAATATTTTGTTTTCCGCTGATGATATTGTGCCACACGCCTCACAAGTCCTTGTAACTGCATTGCAGTGAAGTTGCTGCTAAGTCCACAGGAGCGGATGGTACCTCAGTTTTCACATTGCCAGATGATCCAATAGGCGCAAAAATCAAAAACCATTTGGCATCTTGGAAGAGTTTCTGAACCACCCAGCTGGCGGTTCAGAATCATAGAATGGTTTTGAGATGGAAGGGACCTTCAAAGGTCATCCTGCCCAACCCCCCTGCAAGGACCAGGGACATCTCCAACCAGATCAGGTTGCTCAGAGCCTCAGCCAACCTGGCCTTGAACGTTTCCAGGGATGGGACATCCACCACCTCTCTGGGCAACCTGGGCCAGTGCCCCACCATCCTCAGCGTAAAAAATTTCTTCCTTACATCCAGACTGAATCTCCCCTCCTTTAGTTTAAATCCATCACCCCTTGTCCTACCACAGCAGGCCCTACCAAAAAGTCTGTTCCCAGATCTCATCCCGGGTTCCTGCTTTGCAGAAGGATATTGAGATGGGCCACAAGGAACTTGTTCCTGCACTGTAGCAGCCTGTCCAGCCTGCAGTGGTGACCCCCATCCCGTGCAATGCCCAAGTGCAAAGGTGTCCAAGGCAAAGACATCTCTTTTTTAAGGCTGTTATGGACACACAAAACCACAAAGTAAAACAGAGGCATAACTTCCAGCTGTGCTGTGAGGGTAGGACAAGCTCCAGGACCAACAGTTACTTGAATTAAAATCAACCAAAATGCAGACTAAGCCATCGAGAGCACCTGTGTTACCTCAAATCGATTTGTCAATATTAACAACTGGGAGAAACACGTTAAGGTTTCCTCCCTATTTTTTTTCCAAGCCATTAAGAGTCTAAATTCAGCCAGAAAAAAAGAATTGCACCAAGGTCACCCTAGACAGAACTTCTCCCTGCAAAAATCAAGTGTTTTCCTACTTGGTTCAGAGCAGAGGAAACAGATGTTATGATGGTTAACCTCTCCTGGAAGATTCATTCGAATTACCCGATGACCCAATGCCACAACAGCTAATTACACCACAGTCGTCAGTACATCCATCTTCATATCCTTGTGAGACAGGAAAGCGGGATTATCTTTATTTTACTGATGAGAAAATAAGGTTCTAGGACACGGAGTGATTTGCTTGAGGTCACATGGGAGAAGCAGAAAGAGACAGGACCTGAAATTCCAAGTTTTTTGGGGCAGCAGGCTGCTCTGCCACCTCAGTCGTCCTTCCCTGGGGAGCGGTGGGACCTCCAGCCTCCTGCCTGGCCCTCACTTCATCACCAGGGGATGCAGAAATGGGAGGATGCTCCTAAATTATGAACGCGTGAGTGGGTCAGGCTGAGATGTAGGCATCTGTAGGTTTTATTTTTTCCCCCTGGTTTATACAAGGAACTGCTTGCTGCCACCTTGGGAGGCAGTTTGCATAGGTTGCTCCATGGCGATATCACTTTCTCACTTACTTTTGCTTTACAGCTTTTATCCCCATCACATTCTGAAACGCTCTGGTTGAAACTGTACAGTCCTGCTTCGCAAATGAAAGAAGAATTTGGCAAAAGCCATGCACTCTTGAAGGTATAACTATTTATCCCAGTGATATTACTGTAAGTGGAGGAGAGGGAGGGAAGGATGGAGGGAGAGAGCTGAGAAAATGAATGAACATCAATATTCTGAGGGAAAATGTTCGTTTTACACAAGAAAACAAGAACCAGGCCCTGGAAGCATGTGGATGATAAAGGAGTGGATATGAAATCCAAGCGTAGTTGGCCAGATGTAGCCTTGAGGGCTTGCGGTAGCGATGTCCTTGATGGCCCCAGGGCGAGGAGGGTTTGCAGTTCCTGCTGAAGCTCCACGCATCTCCATCGCCCTCTGATGGGGTGGCCTTCACCTCCCGCAGGTCTACCAGAAAGGGGGCTGATCTGTACACGGCACCAGCAAGGGCATCACCAGCGAGCACTCGGTTGCTGCAAAGGACCAGATCCTGCAAAAAATTTTAGCTTTTTTTCTTTTTAACCTCAAGGACAACACTGCTTCTCGTTTGTAGATTGGCAGTATATGAAGCATGTTTCTCAAACGCCAGCTCGGTGCTCGCACCATCGCTTCTCCACGAACCTTTTCAAACCTGACAAACAGAACTCACGGTGCCATTATCAACACAAATACAAACCAGCTGGATAAACCCCCTGGCGAGACACGCGTATGGCTTCACAAGATATTGATCTCCATTTCCAAAATACGCAGTAGCAGGCTTTACCTTCAGTCGTTCTTGCAGCTCCGCCAATTAGAGAGGGGAAGGACGAACGGGAGTAACGCGGAGCAGATTTTGTTGGCGCTTCGCAGGATTTTCATTCCAAGTGACAGAAGCATGCCTATTCCTCTGACAAAATAGCAATAAAAAAAATTAAAAAAAGAAAAAAAGCCAAAAACTACATCATTGTTTCTGGCACCAACAGATGCCTTTCAAGTGATCATCTAAACAAATATTGCAAGGGTTATTGCAAAATGTTCTGAACTCATACGAGGCGGTTGAAGTGTTGTGCTCGCTACATTCATCTGTGCTCACAATTAAGAAATGTGGAGAAATGCGGTCAATAAACCTTCTCCATGTATAAGCAATTAAAAATCTGAGACTTGATTGGGATGAACCTAGAAAAAAAAAGAAATAAAAGAAATCTTCTCTTACAGATGCAACGATTGCTTTCTATGCATAATAAACATGTTTATGTAGGATAGAATAAAACACAGAATCATAGAATGGTTGGGATTGGAAGGGACCTTCAAAGGTCATCCAGCCCAACCCCCCTGCCAGGAGCAGGGACATCTCCAACCAGATCAGGTTGCTCAGAGCCCCGGCCAACCTGGCCTTGAACATGTTGCCCAACGTTTGGCTTTGGTTCGTACTGGAGGGCTACGGAGCGATCCCCGAGCATGAAGCTCAGTGCAAGGCTGAGCCCTTCTCCCTGACCCGGCTCATTGGCTGCCAGGAGACACAAGCCAAGGAGCCAGGACACAGGGCATAGAGCTGGATGGCGTTTATTCCGAAAAATTCATCTGATCTAAGGACTCTTGCTCATCGAAACCAAAATTAGTCATTCCAAAAAGCCATTTTCAGCAAGCTCCTGGTAAAAAAAAAAGCTTTAAAATGGTGAAAAACTTTTTACAATATCATTAAAATGAAATACTGGCTTTCAATTTAAGCTGATTATGTTGTTTAAAAAATGTTTTTCAAACTGACTGAAGAGAAACAGCCCAAATAACACAGATGAATGTCTTTTGGTTTTAAATTGCCAGTTCACACAAAACTCAACTTCTTTCTGTACTTACCTCAGGAAAACGTTTAAACCTTGAACATTTGCAGGAATAGAAAGATTGGTTTTTTTTATACAGCCTCTGCTGTGGCTTTCAGTCCCACAGAAATCTCTCTGGTTCCCATCTCCGAGAGCTAAATCTGTCATGATTTATTCTCATGCCACTTTTGGCAGGTAAAACCAGTACTGCTGCCTCACCTTGCAGATGGGAACTGGGATGCAGAAGACCACCTCTAGCCTAGAAAATGGAGATCTCTAGTTAAAAACACAGCGCAAGAATCTGAAATAAACCCCAGATACAACATTACCAGATCATCCTCTGTCAAGCATCACCTGGGCTTCACCTTGATGTGGGGTCAACGGCGTGCTTGCAACCTTCAGGTCCCTCTGGAAGGATGCTGGAAGAGATGCCACCAAAACCAGGCTCTTCTCCAGAGGGTGGTGGCACCACATGCTGTACCTTCTTCAGAAAAAAAAAACCCAAAACAATGAACAAAACAACCAAAAACCAACTTTCAAATAGTTTTGCAAGCTTGAAGGGCCTTTGGTGACATTTAGCATCCTTTGCAAATCTCTTGCATGGGAAGAGGAGTAAGGGGATTAGGGAGGAAAATGTCACCATCTGAGCTTGTCTTGGGCCTCAGTGCAAGGAGGCAGCCGAGGCTCCGCTGAATACTTAGCGACTCTTTACGGCGCGCTGGGTTGGATATATCATCGCCGCATTAAATTCAGCGCCGGCGCCGGGCAGCCGCGGCAAGGCAGAAGGCTCAAAAGCGCCTGTCGTGGATTTAGAGCTTTAAACCATGATATCTATGAAAAACTGTCGATTAACTCGAATCTGAATGCGGGCACGCTCACTTAAACCTCTCAGGGAAACTTAATCAAGGGAGTTTAAATCTTTCGGGCAATTCCTGCTCCCAGTGCCTCGCCCTCCTGGGAAATCCACGTCCATTTTATTTGCTATTCGTTAAAATGATAGAAATTAGAGCTAAAGTAATGCTACTTTGTACAGAGGCAGAAGATATACAAAAGTTAGAGGAGAAAAAATAAGCTTCTAAAGACGAATTAATTTGCTAAGAAGGGAAAATAAATGCAGATATAAAAACATAGTGAATGCCAAATTTTTCAGTCCACAGAATATTTTGAGTTGAGCGCGTTCCCCGCAGCGTGTATTTATCCCAACGTGTTTTTTTTTAGGGAAATAAAACTAAACCTGGGAACGACGTACACTGATTTACTTCTCTGGGGGCGATGCCGATGGGGAGTCTGGACCCACGTACGCATTTACTCTGACAGCCGGCACAAATTAGGAAAAGCAAAGCGTCTTGTGAAGGGGAACACGGAGCCATTGCTCCGTTGTTCAACCAAGCGACTCACCTGCGTCCCCCCAGGTGCCCATCATTCATCGTTATCGCTGTCGTAATACTAAAATAATGATCAGCGTTATTAAAAATCTTAATAATAATAGAGCATTCCTCATGCTGTTCATTAACGGTTATTAATTATTAAGGGCCATGTTTGCTCAGCTCCCATTTTCTCTACAGCCCACAGCAAAACCAAAATTGTCGTGATTTATATAGGTGAGTTTAGCAGCTTTTTTCAGACTTGATTTGACTGCGATATAAATCAACTCCCAAGCTTTCTGTTCGGGAATTAATTGCTTGTTAACAGAATAAATATGTATTAGCAGATCAGAGATGGAGAAGTTGTTTGTCGCGTTGCTCTCAGGGTATGATCCATCTTGCAGCGCATGGCTTCAGTTGGCTGCCTTTCTTCCTCTCTGGATGCCGGTCACAGCTGAGCAAGAGGGTACGGAGCCTGTTTGCAGCTCCCACCGCCCCCTTCGTGTCCCGGGTTGAGCCCACACGGTCATCTTCACCCTGCATTTCTTGGGGGGCTTCAGGGGAGCTGGAGCAAAGTTGGTGGCAAAGGGCAGGGATGGCAGGCAGCACATGAGGACAGAGCTCACCATCTGCAAATCATAGAATTGTTTGGGTTATGAGAGACCTTTAAATGCCCCCTCCTGCATACTAAGGGATAACGGAAGAGTTGGCACGTAGATCATGCAGATCCGCCTCTGAACTGATGTCTGTAAAAGCCAGAATTGCAAGGTAGAGGGCATTTCTGATTCTTCTTACGTCATCGTATTATTGCAAAAGTGTGCAGAGATAGGTTTAGTTGCTGCTTTTTCATTTCTACCCCTCTAAATTTCTTTTTTTTTTTAAGCTTTTTTTTAGGCTACTAACAACTGGAGACGGGCTGGCTGAAGCAGACATGGAGATGTGGATGGTTGGAGGTCTGCCGGTGCCCCACTGGAGAGGCGATCGGCACGGCCGGGCTCCCGCACCTCCCAACACAACCTCGTCTTGTGTGGTGGCGCAAGGCACTTCTCCTGGGATGACAAAGCTGCCATAAAGTCAACAAGGTCTCAGGGGAGGCACAACCATTGCAAGATGAGGTCATTTCTGAACAGAGTCAGTCACAAGTTGCAATTTTCCTCTGAGAAAAAACTCTGCTTTCACGATCGGCTTTTGCTTCCTTCAAGCTTTTTTGGTTTCGCTTCTTTTTTTCTTCCTTCAAGCACCGGGAAATCCTCCCACCTCCATGGAAAATGTGCCGGAGATCTTCTTTCAAGTCCCAGCGCATCGGTTGCTGCACCTGCAGAGCGATAACAGATATTTGAAGCTTATATTGACGTGCCGAAAGCAGAGACAGCATTTCAGCAGATGACACTCTAACAGGAACGCTGGTGTGAATCAGCACGAACACATGTTTTCAATGATAACAGCGTAAACGAGGCTTTAATCTTTCACACACAAAAAAAAAAAAAAATCACCCTGACCCTGTTCTTGCCAAGGAACATCATTGGAAGAGCAAGCCTAAAATAACAACCTGGAGAGATGCAATGCATATTTCAGAATGTAAGAATGAATTGAGTTTTCTCGTTTAATCTTCTCCAAATAATGGGGAAATTGTACATGGCAACTATGAAATGAAATATTGACTGTTCATGTTCTATAAAATGGTAATCTCTTCTATTTGTCACAAAAGATCTAAGGACCGTGTCCCTGTCCAGGGATGACTGACAAATTATACAAAACAGCCTACACCTGACCATTTTTATAAAATAAACAGCTGTTAAGTGGTTTGAGGGAACAAGGAGGAAACCGCATCTTGGCAAAGACAAGGTCTCACCAAAGCGCACTGTGAACACGCCGTTTGTGAAGGGTTTTAGTTGAGTGCAGCTTAAAAAACGAAGATAAAAATTAATTTAATAGCATCGCGTGTCCCTCCTAAAGACATTGAATGATTGATGTCAAGAGCAAGTGCGGGGAAACGGAGCTTTTGACGAACAGATACTGCCTGTAGGTCCCTGATTCCATGGCTACTCATGTATGGATGGGAGTCAGCGGCTTTGTGGTGAGCATCTGCTGGCATCTCGGGTGACCTCCCATCAGCCAAGACACCCATGGGGGCTGGTAGACGTGCCACGGGATTTAGAGGGGACATCTCTGGGGTGGGAACTGGCAGCTAAGGAGGATATCGCAGTGTACCTAAACTAGGACTAGACGGTTGACTCAGATTTGAAGCACCTGTCATTTTAGGCAAAGCCTGATAGATGACAGTAGCAGCACAACACATATATCCGAGCTCGACAAGCAGAGCAGAAAGCGTGTTCAGCAGGTCAGCATCTGTTTCCACCCTCCTTTCTCTTCTAGTACCTCAAGGGGGCCTACAGGAAAGATGGGGAGAAACTCTTCAGCAGGGCCTGTTGTGATAGGACAAGGGGTCATGGTTTCAAAATAGAGTGAGATAGATTCAGATTGGATATTAGGAAAAAAATTTTATGCTGAGGGTGGTGGAACACTGGCCCATGTTGATGCCCCATCCCTGGAAACATTCCAGGCCAGGTCGGATGAGGCTCTGAGCAACCTGATCTGGTTGGAGATGTCCCTGCTCCTTGCAGGGGGGTTGGACTGGGTGGGCTTGAAAGTCTCCACAGCTTTTCAAGACAGCTGGGCTTATCAAGCTCTTCACTTATGCACAATGCATTCTGCTTTCAGTGCTTCAAACCCCAGAGAAGAGATGCATGAATTAATTTGCACCTTGGTTAAAAATAATTCAAAGTAATTAATTTGAGCTGGTTTAAAATATTCGGATCAAATGAGGAGGGGGAGGACGAAAGATGGGAGCATCCAATACACTGCAGCCACTACTCTGGGATCAGGCAACTCCCTTCCAAAAAAAACCCCAAAACTCTGCAAAAATGAGAAGTCCTAGGGCTTTGCCTTTTTAATATTTATTTTTAGTGGGGCACAGGCTGCCAGGGATTTGCCAGAGCAGCTTCTGCTGAACGCCTCTGCCTTTTTCTTCTCCCTGTAAAGGCTGTTCCGACGACGTCTGCTTTCTTCAAGGCTTTTGGCAGAGGGAGGAAAGAGGTCAGCAAGGTAACAAATGAGACATGTTCCACCTGGACAAGCCATCAAAAAGCTAATTTTACTTGGTCACATCTTAACCTACCCTCGATAACTTGATACGTACCTAAGTGATGGAAAGTACCCCTCGCATTCATAAAATATTGTACCGCGAG
Source organism: Ardeotis arabs (assembly GCA_011801015.1). NCBI lineage: Eukaryota > Metazoa > Chordata > Aves > Otidiformes > Otididae > Ardeotis > Ardeotis arabs. The sequence goes on from JAAGAY010132375.1 coordinate 34,791, forward strand.
TAAAACAGATCTAATTGACCCATTTCTCATTAAAAAGGTCAATGCAGCGAACATCTGATGCTGTGTAACTGTCTGATTCAATTTAGCAGGTCAAGCTTCACTAATCCAATGCCCTGATTGGTCTGAATTCTGGGGAGAAAAAAAAAAAAAAAAAAGCGCAATTTTCCAACGAACCATTAGGATTATGTACTTTAGCCCTAAATTTTTACAAGGCACCACCAGCACGTTGATCCAACCAAATCCACCGATTCTGCAAAAGTGAGCAAACACTTAATCTTATGAATTAACACTCGGAATCAATAAACACGGAGATGTAAATCCCACCAGGAATCAGAATATGTGTTTTCCTCAGTCAGGAGCAGAGGCAGCAAAAGCCTTGGGAAGAAGCCAACCCAAGTGTTGGGATTTGAAGCAGCGGATGATGTTTCAAAACACGTTGTCGGGTGTTAGAGCAGCGTCTCACATCCAGCCCAGGGAATTTTACGTGTTCTTGGGTTTATTTCTTGCCTAAAAGATGGGAGCATTTGATAGTTTGGGTGAGTTGCTTTGACTTCACGGTTTCTGGGGTTTTTTTTTTGTTGGGTTTGGATCTGCTTTTCTGTTTAGTCTTCAGGGAGGAGCTGACAGCACATCCTTATGCGTTTCCCATTACGAGGGATGGGAATTCTTTGTAATAACGTAATTTCTCACCTTTACAAGGCAGCTCTCACCATCAGAGGGGGACCAGGATACTCCCTTTCTCAGAAAGCCTGGAGTGAGGACAGGAGGTGACCTTTAGGAGACCCCGCAAGCCAGGGCAAGGGGAGACCCCAGGAGCAGATGATGCTTTGGGCTCTTCTCTACATTTATGGCACCAATGCTCATTTTCAGCAAGAATAAAACTGCTTCGGACAGGAACACAGAATCATGGAATAGTTTGGGTTGGAAGGGGCCTTCAAAGGTCATCCAGTCCAACCCCCCTGCAAAGAGCAGGGACATCTCCAACCACATCAGGTTGCTCAGAGCCCCGAACAACCTGGCCTTGAACGTTTCCAGGGATGGGGCATCCACCACCTCTCTGGGCAACTGTAAAAGACTCTGTCGAATATTTGTCTCAACATTGTCGAAACTCCATTTTGAGTCTTAATTCTGTTCCTGAGAATACAAGCAAAACCACGCTCCGGTGTGTGAGAGGTTGGTCTAGCCACCCCTAGCCTCCCAGACTCATCTGAGGTCAGCTGGAACGCAAGAGGGCCTTCCTCTCATCCAAAATTGGAGCGTGACAGCAACCTGTTCCAGCATTCTACCACCCTCTATTTTTAAAATATATGGTGAAGTACGGACATCTCCTTTCCAAGTGCTTTGCTTTCCTGGGCACCCTCAGCCAACACATGAAGCTGTGAAAAAGAGAAAACTGCAAGCATTAAGGAAGTCCCAAAAGTTAGCGAAAGCTAACAACTCTAAGTACCAAACGAGTTATTTAGCCCGGCAGTCCGTCCCTTCCTTAAAGCGATTATACACCCAAGCAACTAGGTGATGAGCACCTACCCTGAATGGAACCAAAATCACATGTCACACTTGTTTGGGAGTGACCGACAGACCACCAGCATGGGGCAAGCCATTTACCTACCTCATTCCAAGCCTGAAGCCACAACACGAGGGCTATCGACAAGTCAACAAACAGGGATTTGTTTTTCAACCACCAAGAGCAATGGGCCTTGCTTTCTGATTTAATTGCATCCAGCTTTTCCCATCCAGGCCTCTCTTTTCCCATCCAGGCCTCTCTTTTCCCATCCAGCCCTCTCTTTTCAGTCTGCAACTCCTATGAATTTCATGAGGTCAACCTCAAGCGTTTGGAGAGCTGTGCGAGAGCGGGGATCGTAGCCAGGTTGAATGTTTCTATGCTGGAAGAATAGCTCTTCTTTAAAAAAAAAAAGCCATAAAAATCAGAGCGTTGTGTTCACGTGTGCATAGACGACGGAGGACAGCAGGGGACAGCGATGGGACACCAACCAGAGAGTACTCAGCTCCATGAACCCCCAATTTTCCCTAACTCAGGACATCTAACAACGCTGAGGAAAGCAGCTCTTGGCACTTCGCTCCACGCTGGCCCCAAATTCTCCCATTTATGCTGGGATCTAACCCACTGCACAGAAAAAAACCCACCGCATTCACCAACCCCAGCAAAGTGCTTCACTGCTTCTGCTCAGGCTTGCAAGCATCATGAGATGGCTGGAAAACCCTCCGTAAATCCAAATTAGTATTATGTGTTTGTATCAGGATTATTTATTAGATATTATGTGTTATTATCCCTTTTCATCTTTAACATCCCCAAACTGGTGATGTGCACCATGACTTCGGGATTTGACCTCAGCAGCTGCCTCCTGGGGGCTTTCAGGTCTGTTGGGGTTTTTTTCTTCCTCAAGAAAGGACAGGAGGCTCCGAGGCAGGTCAGCAATGCCAAGCCAGAGTCATTTTGACAGATTTTTATTTCCAGGGCAGGTTTTTGGGTTTCACCCAGGCAGAATGGCCCAGGAGAAAGTAATATTCCTAACGAGGTCTCAACTGCAGGCACAGACTAAGTAAGCAAAGGATTTCAGCTTTCTTCCTAATTACTATTTGCCTAGTGAGTTTATGTCAAATTAAAAAAAAAATCTTTACAGTTCTGCCATGGCTGGATGGACTTCACCGCTAAAAATTAAATATATAACTATATATTTATATATGCATACGCCTGTATTTATATAAGCATGTATGGATATGCGTGGCACAGCTGTGCCCAGGGGCCTTAAGACCTTGAGAGAAGACAGAGAGCACTTTCTGGGGGGAGAAGAGGAGGAGAAAGGTCCAAAAGGGGAAGGGGCAGGAATCTCCGGCACTGCCGACCTGCCCCAGGCCATTGTGCCCACGGCCTCGCCGGGGCAGCAGCGTGGGGAAGCAGCCTCTTCATGCGCTTTCGCCATAAAAATATGTTGACCTTTTACGTTAAGCTGGTTTTTAATATAAATATTTTTCTAGTACATAGTGCAGAATACCATTTCTGAAAGGTCACAAACGGAAATGAAACAGTTTGGTTTTATCCAAGACAACTTTTTAGCAGAGAACCAAAACATCTCTCTCTGTCAGAATTTACTGCATTTTCTTTTCCGGTGTGGAACAAAGCCAATTTCCAATCCCCAGGTGAATTCGGGAGCTCTGCCACGGGAAGGCAGCCTTCACGTTATCTTCCAGTTCTTTACCTCCCCCTCTTTCCACTCACTTCCTCATTAGTGAGCCGAAAATTCCAAGACCAGCAACATGTCCCATCCCGGGAAACAGTCAAGGCCAGGTTGGCCGGGGCTCTGAGCAACCTGATCTGGTTGGAGATGTCCCTGCTCCTTGCCAGGGGGGTTGGACTGGATGAACTTTGAAGGTCCCTTCCCACCCAAACCATTCCATGATTTACATCGACAAACAAGAAACAAGAGTTCAGACCTAAACCCCTCTGCCACACCAGCAGTGATGCCCGCAGCAGGGCTGCTCCACACCACTGCCATCAGCTGCGGCCACTCACCAGCCCATGCCACCTCAAGACCCCAGCAGCGTTCCGTCTTCACCAGAAGCACAGAATATTCGTTGTCACTGCAATCACTGCTGGAAGGAAACCTCTTGTCTTTCCCATCTGGTCCCACCTTATCTCAGGAAGCTTCCCCTCCCAGAGACGTCACTCCACACACGTGCAACGACAGCACGAGGCTCCGCAAGCCAACAAGCGGCGGCAACGCCAATCTGAGATCAGTGACAGCAAAAAATATAGATGCCCGTAGAGAGACCAAGCAAAGAAGAGCCGATTTCCAGAGCTTGGGAGGAAAACCGCTTCCTTCCTTTGCTGTGATGGTCGCACAAAAGTCCAGCTTCTTTTTTTCCAAATTGCATGACGCAGCAAGGAAAGAAAGGGATATCCTCTTTATCCTTACTCATCTTTTAGTTACGTAGTACTCCCAATCTGCTAGGCAACTAATTATCTCCAGGAAAACCGGCAAACCTGTATCCTCACCCCAGACATCTTAACTGGGAGCTCCGCAGCAACCACTTCACCGCAGACAGGGAGATCCCCACACGCTTTTTCTTCTAATTTGCATTGAAAACAAAAAATATTTTAAAATCCCTTGAAATACAGTTCCAGAGAGAGAGGAGCACTGTGTGAAAGGGTATCATTTCTTGCCACATTTTCCAAGCGGAGCTGTGCCTGGGAAGCTGAGGCCAGGATTGCAGCTGCTGCTCTGCAATCGTTAATATTGGATCCGGGCACCCTGGCAGGCAGCTCACAGCAAACAGCAGAAAGCTGGGGCTAGCTTGAAGCATCTTGTGCTAGTTGGAGAAGAAATTAAACCTGATCCAGGATTAAAAACTGGAGAAAAACGATACCTGATCCAGTATAACGCTTTCCGGTACAAAATCAGCCCAGTAAAAAGTTTCCGCCAGCAAACGGAGTTTGCGGTGCATGGACGTAGCCACCAGCAGGAACGTCCTTGTGGAACGATCTCCAAGAAGAGGCTCAGGGCAGACAAATCCCCATCTTCATGGGAGATTTTCTCATCGTTTCTACTTAAAACCCAGGGTCATGGAACAGTGAAAGAGTCACAAAATGCTTTCAGCATTTTGATAGCTCCACCCTTCAGGGTGTGTGGTTTGGTTCTCCCTCGGTTTATGGTCTCAGATGTTTGCCTTAAAGTGCCTCCTGAAGGGCTTCAAGGGGTCAAGTCCAAATTGAAAACAATTGAATGCTTTATGATGTCACACAGCTGACTGCGCGGGCTGGTTCTTCCCAGCCTCCGCCGTGACGCTAATGCCAACACCGGGTGCTTTATCTGTCCCAAAGAAAACCAGCTGTATTGTACCCAGCAAGCCACCTCCACAGCACCTCCTTTGCTCTCCCCCCACTGAAGGCCCCGCCACCCTCCCTGCCACCCTCCCTGCAGAAATCTCCCACCCCAAACAAAGCCATGGAAATTATTTTGCTAAGAACACAAAAAACATAAGCGGATGGCCAGCGGCTTTGACCCAAAACTTATCTAGGATTGATCCTTCTGAGATGGCTGAAAAATTTCAGTTATTCAGATGAATCCAAAATTACAAGTATTAATAAAGTAAATACATAAAATAACATCTTTTGCTTCAGATATTTTGCACTAATTTTTCATCATTTTGAAATAATAGCTAAACTCACGCTTCTCAGCGAGGGGGAGTCACTTTGAGCCTGTGAGTGGAGCTTCTTTGAAATAGGATGTTGCTCTTCCCAAAACGCTTTCATAATTGGGAGAGTCAAAGCTTATAGAATCGTAGAATGGTTTGTGTTGGAAGGGACCTTCAAAGCCCACCCAGTCCAACCCCCCTGCAAGGAGCAGGGACAACCTGGGCCAACGTCCCATTTTCCACACACAAAAACCCAAAATTACATTATTTCAGCACAAAATCAAAACCAAAGGGAAGTCTTTAACAGAAATCCAACAGCAAAAGTGCAAAAGCATCTTCAACGGCAGCAGCTGTGACCCCTGAGCTGGAACGTGAACCCGGAGCTCTCTACGCTACGTGCGAGAGGTTGCAAACTCGCTGAAGGTTTAGAAGGAGCTTCAAAGTTAAATGCTGTTTTCAGCAAATCCGTGATGAACCCAAATGCAATTAATCCCACTTTATTCAGGGCTCTGGAAGAAAATTACTTTGCTATTTACTATAGATTTTTATATAGAAGCAAATTGAAGTTGTTTTTTTTTTTAGAAGAAGAAACAACCAAAAAAAAAAACCTAGCCATGTCACATCTTAAGCTCAAACAGTCATCAGGAGCAACAATTAAAATTCCTGTGGCCAGAGCCAAGCTCCACTTGCAGCCCAAGGTTCTCAGCCCACAGGGGTATTGATTGGGAGAATCAATTTTGCATATAAATTTAAAAAGGCATAATCATTAAAGCGTATAAGATTTAGTTATAAGGGCAGAACCGCCGTGTCATGCCAAGAGACTGTGGCAGGCTGAGGTTCAGGATTGGGCTGAGATTCAAGGTGGGGGAGAGGTTCCCAGTGCCCGTTGGCCGTCGATAGGGCTCAGGACACCAATTCCAATAAACAACCTTGATAAAACAATCCAAGACCTCTGTTGGCAAAGCACTAGCATCTTGAAAGGACTTTGAAAATATGGAGCATTAAAAACTTGACCTCATCAAGTACAGATTGCAGTGCTTGCATCCACAATCTAAAAATAGAAGTCAACACTTCAGGGTTAACTGTTCTACGTGTGAAAGTTCTTCTTTTTCCTGTAATGAAAGTGGCATCAAAGGGCTCCTCGTAAACAGGTTCTTCACAGTGCTTCCCACCTTCCCCTCCCGGTCTCCTTCCATGCCAGCAATGCGCCCTTGCAGCCCAGAAAGCCAACTGCATCTGCCCCCTACTCGACTCTTTTGAGACCCCACCTGCAGCACTGGGTCCAGCTGTGGAGCCCTCAACATCAGAAGGACGTGGAGCTGCTGGAGAGGGTCCAGAGGAGGCCACGGAGATGATCAGAGGGCTGGAGCACCTCTCCAGGCTGAGAGAGCTGGGGCTGTTCAGCCTGGAGAAGAGGAGGCTCCAAGGAGACCTTAGAGAGGCCTCCCAGTGCCTAAAGGGGGCTGCAGGAAAGACGGGGAGAAACTCTTCAGCAGGGCCTGTTGTGATAGGACAGGGGGTAATGGTCTCAAAATAGAGGGAGGAAGATTCAGAGTGGATTTAAGGAATAAATTGTTTACACTGAGGGCGTGAGGCACTGTAACAGGTTGCCCAGAGAGGTGGTGGATGCCCCATCCCTGGAAACATTCCAGGCCAGGCTGGACGGGGCTCTGAGCAACCTGATGTGGTTGGAGATGTCCCTGCTCCTTGCAGGGGAGTTGGACTGGATGGCCTTTGAAGGTGCCTTCCAACCCAAACCATTCTATGATCCAGCAGTGGGAATCCCTGTCAGGCCCTACAGATCTTCTCATGGAAGGTTTTCGCTCACAGACCCATGGACACCGTCCCTCCAGGAAGCCTTCAAAACTCTCACTAAAAAAAACAAAACCAAAATATAAAGGAGAATGGGAAAGAGAGGTACCAGGCACTACTTCCCTGTTAATTTTTGCACACTTCATCACTACATTGCAGGCTGTCCAGCGGCCACGTTGGCACGTCCACAGGGGCTGCATCCTCACCCTGACCAGACTAAAATTTTGTGAGGTTTAACACATTTCCGGAAGGACAGCCTGACGGGATGAGTAAGCTGCAGCAGGGCAAAGCAACAGCATCCCAGGGTATACGAGGTCTGCAGGACCCCATCTCCACTTTTCTCCCCTTGGAGAACAGGGAATTATGACTTTTGGACAGAACTAGGGGTGGCTGCAGATTTTTCTGACCACGCCATTGCATGAGATAAAGAGAGTTCACCAAACCCAAACCATTCATAGAAACATTTGCAGCAAAGCTGATGTTTCTGAACTCCACCTGTGACAGCCTGGAGGTAAGGTCCTTCCCAGGGCCAGCACCCCAAGGGGCCCGGCGGCATGGTGGCAGCCGGAGAGGAAAGGTCGTCACAGCCGCCACACAAGCGCTAATTGCCAGCACTGCTGCCAGCACGGCTGGATGGATTAGAGAATTAAAATACCATGGTCACAACTTCAATATTTTCAAATAAAAACCTCTCCAGCAGACGGTGTAATGCAGAGAGCTCCCTTATTAAAAATTAAATAGAAACAGCAAATCACCTCTAAGCCATTTTACAAACGTGCATTAAGCACTCTGACCCGTAGCGTATTAATAAAACTCACCAGCAGTCTGCACAGCAAGGGAAAATAATGTCAACAGCAAAAGAAAATAAGACTTTTTCCCATTCATGTTACAAAAAGAAACTGATGAAGTGATGGGCAAATGAGATAAAAGTCTAGATAAGAAGCGAGGCTTCAAGTTATTAGATCTATAGGGCAGAAACGGGTTTGGTTATTTTGGCCAAGAGCGCAGGGGTGCTTGTGGTGAGACTGGTGGTGGAGCCCCAGAGCTACTGTTCAGGGGGCTCTGAACGGAGCAATGGGCCAGGAGGAACCTTGTGATGTTCAACAAGTGGAAACGCAGATCATCACGGAATGGTTTGGGTTGGAAGGGACCTTTACAGGTCATCCAGTCCAACCCGCTGCAAGGAGCAGGGACATCTCCAACCACATCAGGTTGCTCAGAGCCCCATCCAACCTGGCCTTGAATGTTTCCAGGGATGGGGCATCCACCACCTCTCTGGGCAACCTGGGCCAGTGCTCCACCACCCTCAGAGTAAAAAATTTCTTCCTTCTATCTAGTCTGAATCTACCTCCTCCTAGTTTAAAACCATTACCCCTTGTCCTATCACTACAGACCCTGCTGAAATGGTTCCTGGACACAGTCCTGGGCAACTGGCTGAGGCTGATCTTGCTTGAGCAGAGGTGGGACTGGACAATCCCCAGAGGTTCCTCCAACCTCAGCCAGTCTGCGATTCCCTTAAATAAGCTGTCCTCAAAGGCTGGCTTTGGCTCCACCAGGAAGGATGAAGAGCTGTTGCTTGATGAATTATTTCTGGCTTTCCAGATTAAATCTTAGACTTCACTTGGATTAAGATAAAATCTTCAAAGGACTTTGCACAAGGTTGGAGAAGCCATATTTTTGTTATTATCGTCAGGCTGTCAGAGACTAGCTTGTTTTGGCCTGGTCTATATTACACACGGAGCTACCATTAAGGACACCCAGATACGATGGATGCTTCTGGAAGGGCTGGGGAAGCCTGTGGAACACCCGTTCTATCTCTTTACCCAGATCAGGGAATTTCCTCCAGATCTCTAGAAAACAAACGCCACGCAGAGAGCGGGTTCATATAATCCGACTCAGGCTGTTAACTGGAGCTATCTTCTCATACCACAGAGAAAATGAGCTCTAAATCTGCTTTCCAGCAGTGCTACAGTCGCAATCCCTTCCCCGTTTTCTGACACAGACTCCTGCAGTATGCTAAGTGACAATTTCCAAGGCGGATATTAAAGCCGCCTTTCTCAGACGCTCGCCAGCAGAAGCCAAGGAAGATTTCTCATGCCAAATCATTTTTCCTAACAGAAGGTAATTATTAGCTAAGTCTTGCCCAAGCGCTGTAGTGGCAAGAAAGTCCCTGACAGAGGGAGGCTTAGAAACGAATTAACCGGTGGAGGGAAAGGCAATCGTGATCTTTGGGGTCTGCAGGAGGGGCTGGAGCCAACGGGAACTAGAAGAGATGTTTCATAAAATACATAAACATGTAAGATATAGGAAAGACAATAGATGTATACACATGATATAAAGCTCAGATGCATTTTCCCAAAGCAAAAGCGTTGCTCTTGCCGTGCTCAGCCTACCCTTCGTGTTGGGTTTGGGGACCAACAACCAAAAGGCAGAAGATACCACCACTAACGCAGCGTAGAGTTAAAGACTTTTTCCTGGACTTAGATTTACACCCAGGGTATTGTCTAGATTTGTTTGTTCCTCCACAAAACCCCATCTTTCTCCTGCTATTTGCTTTTTTCAGCATCAGAATGACACCACCAGCCACGGCCCAGGAGCATGGCATCGGGCTCAGTTGAACCTTGGGAGATGGAGCACCACAGCCAAAACTTGCCATTTTCCAGAGGATGGGATGAGAGTCCAGGCAGATGAGACACTGCTGTCAGAGCACAGCTGGCGTGAGGGCACAACGCCTTTGCCAGCCCACATCTGCTTGCATTTGACCATATGGTCAACCATTCAGGACATGGTTTAGTTGACATGGTGGTGTTAGCTTGACGGTTGGACTTGATGATCTTGGAGGTCTTCTCCAACCTTAAAGATTCTATGATGGAGCACCTCTCCTGTGAGGCCAGGCTGAGAGAGCTGGGGCTGTTCAGACTGGAGAAGAGGAGGCTCCGGGGAGACCTCAGAGCGGCCTCCCAGTGCCTCAAGGGGGCTGCACGAAAGATGGGGAGAAACTCTTCAGCAGGGCCTGTTGTGACAGGACGAGGGGTGATGGTTTCAAGGAGGTAGACTCAGATTAGACATTAGGAAAAAAAATTTTATGCTGAGGGTGGTGGAATGCTGGCCCAGGTTGCCCAGAGAGGTGGTGGATGCCCCATCCCTGGAAACATTCCAGGCCAGGTTGGATGAGGCTCTGAGCAACCTGATCTGGTTGGAGATGTCCCTGCTCCTTGCAGGGGGGTTGGACTGGGTGGCCTTTAAAGGTCCCTTCCAACCCAAACCATCCTGTGATTCTATGACATAAAATAGGAACCATCCTTTTTGGCAGGTTCTTATCTTCTGACTAGCAGGAGGGCAAAGCAACATCTGTGACCAGGCAGGGTGTGCATCCTATGAGCCACCCTTGGGTTTTTCCCTCCTTGTACATGTAACACAGCTGAGTTCACCTATCATTTTCCATTTGGCACCTAAAACTTGGTGTCTAAGCCAAAAATCAGGCAGGATGGCACATAGCGCCACGCAAACCCTGTTTGCTACCAATGCAATTTACAGTTTTGCTGTCAATGTCATCAAATGTCCAACTGTGTCAGGAGCTCCAAGTCCCAAATTCCTGTAATGTTGACATAAACCTCAAACCTCTCCCCTTTGCTTTTTTTTTTTCCCCAGATAAACTGGGGATAAACTCAGCTCAGGGCTGGAGTTTCACTGTTCTGAAATAATCAGAGCAGCAAGCGCCGGGGCGGATCGCTCGGTACCAGATTAGCTCAACCCTGCCAGCCTCGCTGAGAAACTCAGCTCATTGCCAGCACCGCTGAATTCCTACAGACTTGAAACACAATTTTGGCACGCTGAATCATCCCCTCTAGGTCAGGAAAAATAATAATGCTTTCCTAGAGGGAAGGAAAAACCTGCTCAGCCTGGTGAACCCGTACGCCCGGTGAAACAGGAGCTGCTGAAGGACCGTGCTCTTCATCTCAGCACATCCATGGGATATGGGAAGCCGAGCCCAGCTCCCTTCACCACCATCCCCAGAGCAGCCAGGTTCAGAGCCCTTCACCCACGCAGGGAAACGATGCCCGTGGATGCACAAGCCATCCTGCTCCATCCGCATCTGCAAATGAAAAACCATGTTCATGTGAGACCCCACCTGCAGCACTGCATCCAGTTCTGGAGCCCCCAACATCAGAAGGACATGGAGCTGTTGGAGAGGGTCCAGAGGAGGCCATGAAGATGATGAGAGGGCTGGAGCAGCTCTGCTGTGAGGCCAGGCTGAGAGAGCTGGGGCTGTTCAGCCTGGAGAAGAGGAGGCTCCGGGGAGACCTTAGAGCGGCCTTCCAGTACCTAAAGGGGGCCTACAAGAAAGATGGGGATTCAGCAGGACCTGTTGTGACTGGACAAGGGGTGATGGTTTCAAAACAGAGGGAGGCAGATTCAGACTGGACATGAGGAAGACATTTTTTATGCGGAGGGTGGTGGAACACTGGAAGAGGTTGCCCAGAGAGGTGGTGGATGCCCCATCCCTGGAAATGTTCAAGGCTAGGTTGGCCGGGGCCCTGAGCAACCTGATCTGGTTGGAGATGTCCCTGCTCCTTGCAGGGGGGTTGGACTGGGTGGGCTTTGAAGGTCCCTTCCAACCCTAACCATTCTATGATTCTATGTCCACCACACTGCTGAGTTATTAACCTGGTTCTGGCATAGCTTTTGTCCGAGCAACTTCCCAGAGACCTCCTGGCTCACAGCCACTCACAGCCCAAGGGACCAGCACATATCCCCAGGGTGGTACCTGGGGTGCAGGATTCAGCTCTCCCCTCTTACTTTGGTCCTTGGTCAAGGATGTGCCCTGGGGCGGAGGGAGGAGGAGCCGTCCTTCCAGGGCATGCATCCCATCAATCTCAAGCTTCTCATAAAAGGACTTTCGAGCCTGATCTTTATTACAGTCTCTCATCTCCTCAGAGACAAGGAGGAACTGGGAGAAAAAACCTAAACAAAACCTTCTGCAGGCTGAGCAGGAACTTCATCTCTCAATCCAAGATCCATGATGGATCAAAACTCTTGCTGAAATAAGCTTTCCTGGGAGGAGCTCTCAGCAGGGCTGGGTGGGTAGCTTGCAGCCATGTAAAGCCAGTCCCAAAAAAGCCAGGGAATGGCCAAAAGTATTCACTGGGTGGTTTGCAGCCACTGGTGAAGACACCAAAGTGATGATTTCAAAGGATGCAGGAGGTTCTTGGCGTTGATCTAAATAAAAAAAATAAATATTCCTTTGCTTCTCCAGTCAACCCAAAGACTCTCGCTAAGCACAGCAAGACATGTTGTCTCCATAAGTCTTGGTGAAGTCTTTGCCAAGTCAAGAGGGGCTCTGTCTGGGCATTAGCAGACCGACCATCATGGATTTTAATTTCTCTCTCTGCTCAGGAGAGATTTTACCCAGGAAATCAGCCCCTTGACTGCAGCTGAAGAACTTCAGCAGAACAGAGGGGCTTCCTCACCCACCATGCAAAACCATGAGCTTGCAGAAGAGGCACTTCCCCACCTGGGAAGATCCAAGCTCATAGTTTTTTCTTTGAGAGCATGGTTTTAAAAGACTCCTATTCTGTCGTCTTCTGAGCCTCTACTACAACTACAGCTCTTGGGCCAGGATGAGGAAAAATAAAAATATCTGAACTCCTTTGAACCCAGTCCATGGTTGGTATTGGCAAACTCTGAGCTGGGCTTTGCCTTAAGACCTGCCCTAGGTTTCCCTCCTTTAGATATAAAAGGAGTCTTTCCTGGAGAGCAACATGTAAGGTTTGGAGGTTGGGTTGTGCAACCTTGATCTTGAAGCCTTTGAAATGAGAAACAAACCAAACAGCTCTTCAGCACAATGGGAACCGAAACACCAAGGGAGGCTCCCACATCCATACCAGGCATGGCCATACAACCCAGAGGTGACCAGGGACTTATTTAGGTGGCCAGAGGCAAGGAAAGATACTTGACCAGCCTTTTTGATACAACATCATTTCCTAGTGATATGACTGCATATAAAATGCCATAAATTCCACAACCTTCACCTCTAAGCCATGCTGACACTGCATTAAAAATTCAGCTCAACGCCTCTTTGGTGAACAATTATCTCATTCAACGGTTTGATTCACGGATATCTTAATGACAGCCTCCCCCGTTGTTGTTTTTTTAATGTTTAAAATATCAAATAAATGAGCCCTGTCAGGCTGAAAATTCTGGGTAGGCTATAGGAGCTGTTTTCAATAAATAATGATGAGAAGTTTCAATTTACCCATCATCCGGCATATCGCGTGACGAGGTTGTCATCTCCTTTCAAGCTTAAAAATCCACTCCTAGCCACCTTGGTAATGCCATTAAATATTGTGGCTTGGGCACTGAAGCTGCTTTTTAAGAATAAATCTGGCTACACCAGTAAATAGCAGCGCTGAGGGAGAAGCACCACCACAAGAGGACAACGCACCACATTGAAAAGCCCCATGTCCCAAAGAGACAACAGCTCTTGACCCCTTTCAGCAAAGGGTCTGCCACCCTCCTTACCCACCCGTGCTTTGGCATGAAGACGCAATTATTTTTTTTCCCCCCACGCCCTCTTCCTGAAGGAAGAGCCCTTGGAGCCCAGAAGGCCAAGCCCATCCTGGGCTGCATCCCCAGCAGCGTGGGCAGCAGTCGAGGGAGGGGATTCTGCCCCTCTGCTCCGCTCTGGTGAGACCCCACCTGCAGCGCTGCGTCCAGCTCTGGAGCCCCCAACATCAGAAGGACGTGGAGCTGTTGGAGAGGGTCCAGAGGAGGCCACGCAGATGATGAGAGGGCTGGAGCAGCTCTGCTGTGAGGACAGACTGAGAGAGCTGGGGCTGTTCAGCCTGGAGAAGAGGAGGCTCCGGGGAGACCTTAGAGCGGCCTCCCAGTGCCTCAAGGGGGCTGCAGGAAAGGTGGGGAGAGACTCTTCAGCAGGGCCTGGTGTGACAGGATGAGGGGTAATGGTTTCAAAACAGAGCGAGGTAGATTTAGGTTAGATATTAGGCAAAAATTTTTTACGCTGAGAGTGGTGGAACACTGGCCCAGGTTGCCCAGAGAGGTGGTGGATGCCCCATCCCTGGAAACATTCCAGGCCAGGTTGGCCGGGGCTCTGAGCAACCTGATGTGGTTGGAGATGTCCCTGCTCCTTGCAGGGGGGTTGGACTGAGTGGGCTTTGAAGGGAACATCCTGCCAAAAGGAAGCTGGTTCAATGCCATGCTTTGGCCTGGACCACCGCAGCAGTAGAAAAGCTTATGGGGCAGATAGCTCTGCAAACGGGTGCTCCAGAGCCTGAACGTTAATTGCTCATTTGCAACGTTAAGTTTCTCCTTTGTAACAGCCCTCTTGTTATATACAAAGGGAAAAAAACCCAAACAATTCTTGTTTTGATGCAGTAAATAAGATCCACCAGCCTCTGGGAAGGCGACGAGTCATCCCGAGCTCCCATCCGTACACCACGCTACCGTAATGGTACAGCCACTCCCTTCCATTCACGATACGTCACGTGGCGGCAGGTTGCACGCGTAGCCTTGCACACGCAGCTTGCGGGCATCATCTTGTGCAAATCGCTTTAGCTCCGTCTCATCCAGGCAGCTTTAAAAATAAATAAATAAATAAATAAATAAAATCTCAACAGATTATATCAAAGGCTTCATCAGATTCCTATTGTCCTGGCTGCGCCACGTAATCCAAATGGTTTCAAAAGAAAACTGCTACCTGCTGATAGCCGGCGTGGCTGCCAGTTACCAGATGTCTGGCTTTTGTTGTCTATAACTGGTATAATTTTTGCAGAAAAAAAAAAATGAAAGTGATTTTGATTCTGCTGTGGATCAAGTCAACGCAAAAGTCCTTTTTTACAGACGTCTGCACGGACGGAAATTTTGTTTCAGTGGGATGATTGGCTCTATTTAATTTAAACCTGTATTTATATTGAAAATTCAGATAATGCTCCCTATTTTGCATTTCAAAAAGAATCTCAATGTTTATGAAATCACTTTTGAGTCGCAATTACAGTTATTTGTCTCTGGGACACACAACATGTAATTGGGTCAACATTGTTAATGAGCTAGTAGCATTATTGTTAATGAGCTGCTGGTGTTAGCTTCAGCGTTTCATCCCCAGCAGGCAGCAAATACAGTATGTTAAGATAGATAATTATGTTAATGTTACAAATATCCACAGACCAAAGAAGTCATTAAAAATATTAAACAAAGAGGTTAAGTGAGACAATTGTGGGGAGCAAACTCTCTGCAGCAGCAGGGAGAGATCGGCACCACTCGGGCACGGAGGTGTTTTCACCCAGCACCCTTGGACATCAGGAACAAACCCTTCACTCCATTAATCCCTGGCTGGAGTTGTCCCATTTCACACAGCATGGCATGAAAATAAGAAGGTTTAAGAAGTTTTTTTCATGAAAATAAGAAGTTTTAAGAAGTTTTTTCATAAAAATAAGAAGTTTTAAGAAGATGGAGGTCATGTCAAAACAGCTAGTGGTGAGCTGTTCCCCACCAGCCTCTCCAAACCTCTCATCATTTTGCAGGTTTTGTTCCAGGAGTCATTTTTGCCCTTAAAAAAATAATATATATGGACCTAAATACTTCTGATGAAGCTCCAAAGCTTGCAGATGGTGAGAATAAATGGAGGAAAGGTCTTCAGCTCTCCCATCTCAGGTCAGTAGAGGGCAGCACTGGTGGGAAGTGTTCTACAAGAAGTAGCAATCTCCACAAGGTCCTAAAATGGGGGCGGCTTTGCTGACCTTCAGGCAGATCTTTAAGGGTTTTCTTTCTAAGCCAGACCATGCAAAGGGAAACAGGAGTTAATTTGATGTCTCAGATAAAAATGCATATTTGGAGGACCTTAAAATAAAATAAACCTCCAGTTTTCTTCAGTACTACTAGAGACAGTGGAAGATTGATGGATCAGTCATGAAAAACTAAATTGTGAAAAATGAGAAGTTATTGACAAATTAATGAAAAATCATGGAAATGACTGTATTTTAAAATAATTTAAAATATTAATGGAAAATAATTGGAGTGCCAGATGGTTATAGCTGAGAGCATCTGTGGAGAAGTGCTATTTATTTGGCATCGGCTAAATACCAAGGAATTTAAACCAAACCACTTTCCCCCTACACACGCATTTCAGACAAAGCTTTCAACCCCATTGCCAGTAACAGAATTGTACAGTTTAAGAGCCACTGCCAGGGTCAGAGGTGAGCTAACTCCCAAAAAAAGAATTCAAAATTAAGAAAGGTTAAACATTTGATCTCTAACTGCTGCTTAAGTTCCCCAAAATTTTAATTGCTGCAGAATTAAACCCTCCAGGACAACCCAGAGCTCCCACAGTGCTCAGATACACAGCACAGCTTCTGAGTGCTTTTCTCCAAGGAAAAAAAAACCTAAATACGAAGGAGGAGAAAGGCTCCATGCCACCAGGGAGGTACAAACTCAATGTCTCCCTTGTTAGGTCAGCCATTAGTAAAAACATCTAAACCTAAAGTCTTGCCCTGCTGGAAACTCATCTGCAAGGGGAAGCAATTTTGCAAGTACACAGATGAGCTGGTTTGCTCCAAGTTGCTCACAAGTTCAGTGCATTCATTCCCAACAACCACCATTCACCAGTCTTCTCTGGGAGGTTCTCCTGGTGGGTAGTTGCTTTGCTTACAAGACCTCCTCTCACGAAACATGAGATTTAGTCCTGGATTAAGACATCAAAAGGCAGGGTCCACCTGTGAGCTGCTTACTGTTTTGAAAATTATGATGGAGGAGTTCTTTATCCCCCCTTCAGGGATTCCAGCTGTAACAGAATTGAAATGACTGCCTTGTCCAGTGTACTTTAGGATCTCACTTGGGGGCCTACAGTCTTCCTTGAGACAGACCAATGGGCACATTCATAGAATCACAGGATGGTTTGGTGCGAAGGGACCTTCATAGAATCATAGAATCATAGAATGGTTAGGGTTGGAAGGGACCTTCAAAGGTCATCTAGTCCAACCCCCCTGCAAGGAGCAGGGATATCTCCAACCAGATCAGGTTGCTCAGAGCCCCATCCAGCCTGGCCTTGAATGTTTCCAGGGATGGGGCATCCATCACCTCTCTGGGCAACCTGTTCCAGTGTTCCACAACTCTCATCGTGAAAAATTTTTTCCTAATATCCAATCTAAATCTACCCCCCTCTATTTTAAAACCATTACCCCTCGTCCTATCACAACAGGCCCTACTGAACAGCCT
>JAAGAY010132376.1:0-60083 GCA_011801015.1 Ardeotis arabs
TTTTTTTTTTTTTTTTTTTTTCTTCTTAATCCTGCACTGTTGGGTGCTTACTCTGTAGAAGAAACAGCAACTGAGGACAACAAAAATCCTTATAAATTGCCAAGGTCACACTTTGTATTGCTTAAAGATGCCTTTTGTGTATGTTCCTTTATATTACATTAAAAAACCCAACCAAATAAAAAAACCCCTTTGAATTACTCTTCTATAAATGTGCACCCTTTCCAGCTGAAAGCAGCTTCTGGTTCAATACTCAATGCTAGGGAAGTTAGGAGGTCGTCTTAAATGTTGTTTTACTTCCTCCTGCTACTTTCAGATATCGGAATCTACTGTAATTTAAATATATATGTCTATCTCTGGGTGCTCCTTAATGAGTTTTAACATTTTTACATCCTTACTGAGAAAGACACAGGTTTGTTCGATGGCATTCTAGGCCCTTAATAGGCACTGCTTACGGAACGGTGAGCGGTAGCCAGCTCTTCTCAGGCTCTGAGCACAGGCCTCCTCGTTAAATAAAGACCACGTTTTGAGAAGAGCCCTAAAGACTCTAGGGTTGGTGGGTCTCACAATAAAGTGGTTTTGTGGTAGGAGACTGTGGAAGCAACACTACTGGAGGACTCTAAGTGCTTTAAGCTAGAACTGGTATTTCACTAATTAATTTGTCCTAACAGAAGGAGATGCACCACCAGAACAGTTCTGTAGGAGAGAGAATCGAGGAGAAGTGAGATTTTTGGCACGGGTTATTTGCTGACTACTGTGAAGGAATCTCTTCAAATTGTGCTCAATCAGAGCTTTGTATGATTAGATATAAAGCTGTCTGACAGCTTCTCTCTGCAAGTATGAGGCTAGCAAAGTCTAAATCTTACTTAAACCAAAATAAGAAGCTTTTAGAAGTTAATTTTGCTAACTCTTGCAGCTATTTGCTTAGGCTCTCCACTTCAGTGAGGCACTCTGATCAGTTTGCTTAGAAAAAGCAAATCCTTGCTTCCTTTATATTAATTCCTAGTTTGCAGTAATTGACCAGAATACTGAGAGGAAACAAAGTCTCCTTGGGGAAAATCAGCAATGTGTGATCTCAATCACTATCATAACTCCTAGTCTTTTTGTATCGAAAATAATGACATGAGTTTGGCTAGAAGCGAAAGAGGTGAATTAGTTCAAGCTGCTCTTCTGAAGCGTTAACTTTCTGACCATGGGGCAGGGTGTGGATTATTGTAAAGAGGAACTGATAGCTTTTCAGAGACAGTCTTAATGCAAAATATTTAATGGACTGGAATAATGTGCATTTGCCACTGGACTGGTGGAAAAGTGACTCGATTGAAAAGCTGAAAATCATTGTTTTGAGGCAGTGTGTACTCAGCTGTCTTGATTTCAAGTTTTAGAAAAGTGGTACGTTAAGGGTGGGCGCTGTCTGCTTTATTTTTGAGTGGTCTTTTAAAGAAAAGCCCTTAAATGGATTTCAAAATTAAAATGCTGCCTTCATGCCTTCAACCTGAAAAGTTCTAGTCGTGTTGCAAGATAGCAAGATACCAGTCCCCTCCTGCGTTCTTCTTGTGAAACTCTCACTGGAAATCCTATATGATATTTAGCAAATCTGTCCTCTATTTTTTTATAAAAAATTCTATATACCAGGTCTTTACTTTTAGCTTAAAAAAAAAAAACAAACCAAAAACTCACTTCCGTGAAGTCTCTTGACAGTGTTTCCAGATACATGTTTTTACAGACCATTTAGGTTTCCATTTAGGAATGAGGAAGTTGGATTTAAACAGTAAGAAGGCAAACAATGGTTTGGAGAGGAACTTTCCAGTGGACTTCAATAACCTTACACGTGTGCTCTTAACTTCTTGGTGTAGATTCCCTTCAGATGCGCCTATTGTAGGAATGTTTTTAATCGACGGTAACTTTCCACTTCCTTGCTGTTTCTCTCATATCCCTCCTCCCAGGATTTGAGAGTCATGACAGCAGTATAATGCTAAATGTTCCCAAGACCATTTTTCCTTTCCTTCTAAGGCCTGATTCTGAGAGGTTACAAACTAAAACCAATTTTATGAAGAGCCTTAGCATGCTGTCCAAGTCATCTTGTCAGCTTCTTTCAATTCCCATTTGACTGGCTAATCAATCCTGTTCTGATTTAGGTTGGAGGAGCGGTGGTACTAACATTGCTTGTCCTTTGTGTTTGTACATGAGGGAGTAGAGGCATGGCTTAGAGGAAATAATAGAAATTCAAAACTGCAGGCCTCCATAATGGAATGATTTGCGATTATATATATATTTTCAAACATATCAAACACTTAATCTGCTATAAAACAAGCTGTGGTTTGCTCTGCCAAACCTGGAAAGTTCCTGCAACTTGAATTGGACTTAAATCAGCGGGAGAAGGAATTCAAGGCATGCGATATGTAGCAATTTCTGGGGTGAGCTGAAATGGTATTGCTGTTTCATACTTCCTGAAACTCAATATATAAATAGCTTTGAAGAAGACTCTTCAGAGTCCAAGGGTGGCTAGCCTTAGTACTATTATTCTTGTTACGTTAGAGTGCTGTTGGAGTACTATTATTTGTACTATGTTGTTCCTCTAACTGTTGTGCTTGAGTGGCACAAAAGCTAAGAGGATTGGGGCTGGTGTATAAGTAAGGAGCTGGTTCAGACGCAAGGGACGCTGCACGCACTTACAAGTCTCTTCTCCCCACTCTTCCTATGACACAGGACGATACGAGTATGGCTGAAGAGAGACAGTGGACAATACTGGCCCAGCATCTACCACACCATGTCATGTAAGTACCATGCTGGAGATGGTAAGCGATGGCCAAGCACACTGTGGATTTTGTACCTGTGCTGTGTGTGGGAACACCTCCCTCCTGTTTCCCCAAGTGCCAGATTTACTTGAAAAAAAGTGAAATTTTTTTGCAAAATTTTCATTAAGACACTACTGTAATTTTGTTGTTGCTTTTCACATCTATTTGTAGCTCTTAATTTCAAAGAGGGAAGTAGCTCCATAGAGGCTTTCTTTTAAAAGAGATTGTATGTAATCTCAAAAAGATAAGTCTCCTTGAAGTTGCAGATGTTGAGACATGACTCCATATGCATATGGTTCCTAGCGGTCTATCTGAGTTACTGTAGTACTGTACCTTTCCTCAGCTTCGCACAAAGGAATTTAGCTGTCTTACCAAGGGATGTTATCTATGCAGACTGATTTCTATCAAGCTACTTAAAAAGCTTTTGTCCTGAGTGAAAGAATTGGTTTTAATAAGTCATGTGTGTCCTAATGCCTCTATTTCAATCATTGTAATGTGCTTGCTTTTTCTGACAGCACCATGTTCGGCCATGGCTTATCATCACGACAGCAGACGAATATTTGTAGGCCAGGATAACGGAGCTATCATGGTAAGTTGCCGTGCCTTTTCTTCAGAATGCAGATTAGAATTGCTTAGATTGTCTGTGAGCACCAGGTGTTGCTAGCAGCTGATAATTTTTCTTTCCCTTCTGTTTGGAATGCAGCTACTGCTAAGTGGCTGAACTTTTGGGCAGTTCATCTGAGATGTACATGGGAGGACTGCAAATAAACAAGGGTTCTGGTTAGATGAGAGCCAACTAGCCTCAGGAAGTCACTGAACCATTAGTGTAGCAGTGGACCCAAACTATTGCACTTTGTTAAGGAATTATTTTGAGGAGTACGTTAAGCTGGGCAGAGTGCCGTGGCGGCGCACTAACAGAGGTTGTGAACTGTGGCTGGCTTGCATCTGGCTAGAAGTGTGGATCTGACTGTATCTTGCCGTGCACATGTCTCTGAATTTTCTTGCTGGAGATCTTTTTATGATGTGGAAATTTCAACACCATCTCTAAAATTACGAGAGGCAGGGTTCGTTTTGTGTCTTTTCTGGGAAGTCTTCCTTCTGCCTTTCTATACTTTTGCTGTAATTGTTCTTCCTCTCCTGGAGAGCAGATATGTACAGCAGGACGGAAAGTGAGTCTGTATTCTTTCCCTCTTTTCTTGGCAAAGGAGGGGAATCTTGTGACTTTCAGATGCTTTAATGGTTTCCTTTCTCGATGAAAATAAGGTAAAAATAATAACTCTCCTGTTAGGAGCCAGGGTATTGCATGAGTGTCATAAATAGCGATTCTACTGATAACTACTGTGAATAGCATGCACAGAACTGCATAGAACAATGATTCGAGTGATAACTACTTGAAATTGTAAGCTGAGACTTTTAAGACTTCAGTAAGCCTAATGGATCAAATAGAGAATACTCTCATTTAAATCTGTCCATTGTGATGTCTCAGATACTTAAATTCTACGAGATACAGTCTTGTTTGTTCCTGCTGGGGACAAATGAGATCCTACCTCTTCCTCTAATCTCTCTTCAGCAATCTCTGTTCTGAAAGGATGCTCCCTGTTGAAAATTCACTAATAACCTTAATTTTTACAGCTGGTGTGTCAGTGTGCTGTGCTCCAGCCTGAGAAACTGCTAGCTTTTTTTGTGAGATACGTTGCTACTATGCAAATTTTGGCCTTTGAGGCTACTGCTCTCTTTTGGGTATCAATATTGCTTATGTCACTGCGGTATCTTTTCTAACGGTTCCACTTTGCTTTTAGGAGTTTCATATTTCAGAGGACTTTAATAAGATGAACTTTGTGAAGACCTACCCAGGTAAACTGTT
Organism: Ardeotis arabs; assembly: GCA_011801015.1. Classification (NCBI taxonomy): domain Eukaryota; kingdom Metazoa; phylum Chordata; class Aves; order Otidiformes; family Otididae; genus Ardeotis; species Ardeotis arabs. Next base: position 4,657 of record JAAGAY010132376.1, read on the forward strand.
AACCAGTGTCTACACTAACGTTTGTGTGAAGGGGGGGCATCTAAAATGCCTGGGAAACTGGCCACTGTCACAGATTAATTAAGTCCAAGTATGCTTTAAATCTGACTGACCTTCTAGTTGTCGCTTAGTTGGGGCTAACTGCCAGAAGATACATGTTCTGTTATTGCGTAATCCTCAGTCAGCGGAGTCTATGTTGTAGTCATTATCATTAAGTTCAGGACATCATTAGCCTGTGAGCATAATGAGCCAGAACTAGTGAGTTCAGATTTTGCTCTTCAAGTGGAGTAGTTATACTGCATGAACGTTGGGGTAAGAGCTTTCTAAAGGTGCATTTTGGTAGTTGCAATTTCCATCTTTACTTTCTGTAATCACTGGGCTTGGTTGCTTCTAGCTGAAGACAAGAGTCCTTGTCTTCTCTGTCATCTTAGGAGAGCAATGGGGTTGAAAAAGATCTTATTTTTCTGGTACATGGGGAATAGGGATTGTTCTGATGTTTAATGGAGATGGTAATTTCAGCATTTGTCTGCACATCTTTAAAAGAAATACAAAACTCAAAATTGGAATATTAATGTGAAAGGCCTGAAGGAGGCTCTTAAAGACTGCAGATTATGTAGCGAAACAAAGTACAGTTTGTTTTGTGACTCCCTGACACTGATAGAAGCAATGTTCTTGCTTAGGAGAAAAAGACCCTGTTCTTAAAGCAACAAAACCCCCTTTATCCTAAGGAAGATGACTTGACAACTCGGTCGAGGGAAGTAATGCATCTTGGGGGGGAGAAGGGGCTGCTTTCTAATGCTCATGTAGCTTCTTGTTTAGTGGCAGCATTCTAAACAAAGCTGGTGGGATTTTGTTGCTGTCACAGGCAGCTGTTTGAATGCCCTGGACTAGATACACTCTCAGGTGCTTAAAAGTGTGAATCTGAGCATAGCTCCCCTGGGGTCAGGAAAAGAGGCTCTTAAAGAAAGCAATTAAGGTTTTTAGGTGTGTTACATTCTCCCCAGAAGTCCTGGCCTAACTAGAGGAAGCTGAGGGTTTGCCTGCTTCTTTACCAGAGCGTCTCGGGTATCTGGGCTGAACTCAGCCTCTCTCTCTGTGGGAGAAAAGCTTCAATTAGCTGCCTGACATGTTTGGTTCACTTAACGCTATTCAGAAGGCAAATACCACACAGAACAATGCTAACCTTTTAATTCAGCCTAGGGGCGAGTGTAATAGGATGGTAGAAATGTCTCTCTGGGGCATTGCTTAGCTACCATCTTCAACCTATGTCTCTCTGAATTAGAACATAAGAACGCATCACTTTGATTTTTTAGGAAAAACAAGACAGAATCTTTTTCTTCCCACAGCTCATCAGAATCGAGTGTCTGCTATTACTTTCTGCCTGACATCAGAGTGGGTTATCAGCACTGGCCATGACAAGTGCATCAGCTGGATGTGCACCAGGAGCGGCAGCATGCTGGGGAGGCATTACTTCACCTCCTGGGCTTCATGTCTGCAGTATCCTTCGCTACCCTGAAACTGGACGAGTACTTTGTTCCTTCAGCTGAATTTGTTCCCTCTTTTTAATGTAAAAAGCTGGAATGAAATCTCTTGCAAGCCTGCAAACCCTTATTCTGATTGATGTGGCACCTACCAGTTTTGATGTGGCCTAACAGTAGTTGGAGGTACTGGTTGGTGGATGAAGGTTAATGGCAGTAATGTTGTAGAAGTTGCATGATTTAAAAGCCGAAAGAGGTCAACTACATCTCTTGAATAAAAAATGAAGAATTGCTATATACCTGTGTGGTGCTAAAACTAGGAGGAAAGCTAACTGGTTGCCAGCAGCATGTCTAGCCTTCTGAGGTCTCCCATCTGACTGAAGAGCTGGCAGGTTTGTGTTGTTATACTGTTGCTCTCTTTTGCTGTCCTTGTTTTAGAGTTCAGGGGCTTTGTGTCCCACAAAACACTTCACGTACAGCTTGCCTCAGCTGAACGCAGCATAAAACTGGGTTAATACTGGTGTGTGTGTCATTGTAATTGATCCTGCCTTTGGACTTGTGTTTGGAAGAACTAGCTTTCTGGTGTATGTACGACGTGCTTGATCTCCCTATCTCCCTATCTCCCTATCAAGAGGTTCCTTAGGAGTTATTTGTGAATGATCCTATGTGTAAGCTTCTAAAAATCCCAGCGGAGTGCCTGTTCTTTACTGGATTAGTGGGGATAATGCTGGCCTGAACTTCCAAGATGACGAAAGGATCACATGTTCAGGCACTCAGTGGATCTGTTGAAAGTGAATTGTTTATCTGAAGATTCTGAAGGCTTAAGAGATTTCAGAATGTCATCAGATGGCAAAACCTCTGCTTTTTGGTACACTGACTTTTTAAAGTTAGTCTTTTCTGTTGTGTACAAATAGGCTACTTTGCTAGCTGCTTGCTTGTATTTTCCTGTGGCTCCAGGAGGACAGGTGAGCTGATACACAGCTCTTGGGTTATGTGGTGTGGCAGATGATCTGGTCTCGTCGAGCTCACTATGCTTGAGTTTCTGGAGACAGTAGTTGCCTGGCGACAAAAACTGAGTATCAGAGAATTATGATGTATAATGCTTTTGCCAAACACGCCACCTTGTTAATAGATCCCGTGTTAGGATGTGGTGTGGCTTTTCTGTCAATGTTAAATGACAAAACCCTTTCTGAAATGCTGTTCAGCCTTCGATACCATGCTCAAGGGTCTGCATCAGTAAACTTGAAGGTGCAGAGAGAGGTGTAGCTTTCTAAAATGTTTCTCACTTATTTTCCATACTGTCTTACTTGCACATGTAGGGAGGGGTGAGGAGAAGAGAGGAATGAAAAAGGTTCAACAATTAGTCTCCGACCCCTTTAGAAGTAGTTATGTGGATATTTATCTGGTATATTGAAATGTTCTTTTCCAATTTGTTTAGACTCTGTAGCTGACAGTTGTGCTATCTGTTTCCATCCCATAAAATACCCTTAAATGAGACTTCTCCTTCACTGATGTTCAGATATGATTATGAAACTCGGCATGCATTTGTTGGTGATTATTCTGGACAGATCACTCTCCTGAAGCTTGAGCAGAATACGTGCTCAGTTATCACAACACTCAAGGGGCATGAAGGTAAAGTAACTCTTCCTCTTCGTTCCACCTGACTCAGATTATAGTACCCCTTTGTAAATCAGGATGAGACATTCAGTTGGATATCTACCTCCTAAGGACAGATATTGGATAAAAAACTAGTGCGAGGTCCTAGTTATCAAAAGCTGTTCCAGGCTGTACATGTGACCATCTCTTAAAGAACAGGCATGTTCTTGCTGAGGGGAAATCTTAGCCTTATAAATACTGACAGGTGTTTCTATTCTAGATGAAAAATAAAGGTAAACATATGCATTCCGTTAAACACAGGTTAGCCACTAGATGGCCACCTTTAAAAACTTTAGTTTCCTTAACATTGAAAAGAAAGGACTAGAATGTGTGCCTTTTTTATTCTAGAGACTTTGTAGTACTACAATAATACCTAAAGCAGCTCTAACAACCCCCAATCTGGATTCTAAAAAGCCACTTAGTTCTTCCCAATGCAGAATGATGTTCTGATCAGTCTTTGTGAGACTCTAGTTCAATTTCCTATGTTTAGCTGAAACTAAGCTATATGCCAGAAATCTAGAGAGCCTTTTAGAATCAAAACTGTCTAGTCAAAGACAAATGTCTCATCCTGGGTAGAACAGTTGAAGTCCTTATCAGATGAAGAACCAAATAGTCTATAAGATGACATGGAGCTACTCTCTGCTGTAACGAGTCAGGCAAGAATGCAAATCACAGAAGAGTATGTAATTTAATAATATGCTGAGAGAAATAAACAAGACTTCATGCCTCTTCCTGTGTGGCACTGGCAACTTTCAAATCAGCTGAATAGTTTGCATTTGGGTGGGGATTAATTACTGGGTCATAAGTCTCTGACCCGCTGGAAAAGGCTGCCTTGTTTAGTAGCTGTAAGTATAGAGCAGACTTTGTTAAAGCTGGGTGGAGTCCTGGTGTACAGATGACTGTAAAATGATAAAGCTGGCTTTGAATGAGAGGCAAGTTGAGATTTTCAAATGAGAGATGCCTCCATCTGTGGAGTTGCAGTGGGTTTTCAGGTACCAGCTTCAGCAGTGCTGTCCACATAGCAGGCAACTTTGCTTATATGCAAGTTCCCGAAGGGAATTGTGATCCTCAAAACAAGAATCGATCTGTTATAGAAGTTGATTAAATTTGAGGGGCAGAAACAGGTTTTTCTTCAATTGGTGTAATAGTAGCGCCTTCATCTTTTTTTCTTTTTTTTAAAAATCAAAACAGATGATGTGTAAGCTTTTTTCTCTACAGTATTTGCATAATATTCTCAAGGCCTTGTAACTCTAAACTTAAATGGCATCCAGTTCTTCTCTGAGTGCAGCTGTGTTTGCCAGACTTCAAAAGTCTGACTTCCTCTTGTTTCCTTTCTAGCTGTTGCCTGATAGTGACTTCATAAGCAAGCAGGGTTTGATTTGCAATTTGAAAACTTGTCCTTCACCAGCAGCTTCCAGAATTCTCCATGTTGAACAGCCTGCTCTCTGCAATGCTGAGATAATACTCAAACTGCCTCTTATGGTGAGGATGGTCACTGTGCTCTCGGCAACAACTGTTCCCCAATGGGTCATTCTGAAAACAGTGTAGCCCTAAAAGAGGCAATAAAAATGTTTTGCTCCTGAAAGCTGGAAAGGACTGATTTGGGCTGTAATTACCGTTCGTCTGGCTTTCAGACTAACAAGGCTTTTGATAACAACTGAGCAATGGAAGGATGCTTTAAAGTGAAGGACGTCTGCAAGAGAATAAAATGTTCCTGCAACTCATGCACTCAGCATGAGTGACAAAACTACTTCTTTAGTCTCCTGTCTACATTACCATGCATATGGGTTTAGTATAAGAAAGACAAGCACTGTCAGATGGCTTGTTTCTTTCTCTGTCTGACTAATGAGGTGCACAGCCAGGTTGGGCCTTCTGAAATACAGTTTTGTGATTTAGTACAGATAGTAGTGGCCAGATTTGCTAACAGCAGTGAAACTGCTGCTTATTTCTTACTCCAACTATTTTAAGGTTGTAAATGCTGATGCAAGGGAGTTGGTTTACCTGTGAACGCTGCGTGCTGTCCTGCAACCGCTGACCGAGGATGTTACTGTAGATACTAGTGTCTGCTTGGCAAGTTTATTCTTTGCATCAAACTTTCATCTTAGGGATGTTTTATTCTGTTGTCAAATGCTCTTTGCCTCTCCAGCAGGACTATATCTTGCTGTTGCGTGCTGTCCTGTGCCTTAAGGCCTTCAATATCTGTTACTGTAGTAAGGGACTACCTCAAGTTTCACTTTATAGCCCAGAAGAGCGTCATTGTGTCCCTCAGATCTAACTGAATGTTCTTTCCTAGGAAGTATTACTTCCCTGTGGTGGGATCCCGTTCAGCGACTGCTCTTCTCTGGTGCCTCTGATCACAGCATTATCATGTGGGATATCGGTGGAAGGAAGGGGCGAACACTGCTGCTCCAGGGACATCAGTATGTAACAGTGTCTTATTTTTCCTACATCTACTGTAATGAACACAGAGTCTCGGGAAGACCAAAGAGCATGGCAAGATATTTGAATGTTTGTGAATAATGGAGAAAATAACTTGTGCAGAACCCTGAGGACTTTGAGGGGGAAGAATGATAATCGGTACTAGGAAAGCATTACAGAGAAACGTGAGAAAAAAAAAGATTTGATACTTCTAAACCATGGGTAATAAGAATATAACATAAAAGTAGGTTATAGAAAGAGGTGGGTAAACATTCTAAATCACTTTGCTTGGACTTTATGTAAAAGTTGCGTGCTTCTGTGTTGTAAATACTTCACCGAGTTGCCTGTGTGGGTGGGGCTAGAAACTAGATGCATAAGCATGTTTGCGTACCTGTGTAGAATGAGCTTCAGTATGTTCCTGTTCTCTCTCTCTTTCCATCAGTGAGGTGATAAACTGGCTAAATTACAGGGGTGGGTCTCTGGACTTCAGAAAAGCATGTCCTATCTCCACTGTTCGTGGATTCAGTAGTTAGTTGTCTTTAATCAACTCTTTATTCTTAGAGACACAATACTAGCTGCCATTTTTAAATCTGGAGCCTTAATTCAGCCTGACAGGCAGTTCACCACTGAAGATATATCCTCCTTAGAAACGCAGTGGTAGTAGAGATCTTGTTTATGGGTAAAGATGTATTTGTATAGTGCATTCTCCTCTTGTCTAATTCCATAGATGCCTCCATCCACCTGTGATCAAGACTGATAGCCTTAGCCCTAGAACTCTTGTTAAATCTTAAGGATTTAGTTTTATGGCTAAAGAACTAAGAATAGAGTACTGGTTACAAAAAAGTAACTGAAGTCAGTGACTGGAGGACTTTATACTGCTGTTACTGCTGCATCATGTGTCCTGGTGAAGACTTAAAACACTGTTAGTTTCTCTTCAAACATCACACTTAGCATCAAACTTCATACTGAATGGGAAAGTAAGTTCTGAGAAGCAGAATGGCTTTTTTATAATTCAACTTGGATGTTGCAAAGCAGTCTAATACTGTTGAGACCCTTTGTTTAGTTTTTAGGGTAGACATATTTTGCCACGACTCTTTTTTATTTAGGATTAAACAGTCTTACTGGTGAACGCATGCTTTGCTTTGCAGCTACAGACTGACTTACTGTGATTTGTTAGCAAAAGTGGAAGCTCTGTCTGCTCCCTAGCTATATCCTGAAACAAATATTTCTCTGTGTTTTTTTCCAGTTGTCTCTGTTTTGATAACTGGCTCTTCTTGCTGACACAGAAGAGTATTTGCACGCGCTCTCTGAGTCAGTTGCCACTCAGGTCACTGTCACACTTACTGGCAGCTAATGTTAACGTGGAACTGTACCTCTGGTATTCTGGTCAGCGCTGTTCTGGGCAATGTCCTGATGCTGGGGTAGTGCTTAGGTGACAACATCTGCTCGCTCATCTTCACAGCTCTACTTGGTAGGCTTAGCAGAATGTTTGGAAATCAGTTTTGGCTTCCTAGGATGCTTTACAAGCATAAACTGGTGTTTACTGGGAAACTAAGCTTTGTTTAAATACCTGTGGGTAAATAGCGTCTACTTTGTTTGCAGTGACAAGGTGCAGGCTATCTGTTACCTCCAGCTGACACGGCAGCTGGTGTCTTGTTCAGCTGATGGGGGAATTGCTGTTTGGAACATGGATATCAGCAGAGAAGAGGTAAGATCATGTCCTAGGCTGAATATTTTTTTTTTTTTTTTTTTCCCCCTTTTCAGAGGTTGTTGTGGCTTTGCTTAGTCAGTTCTCTCTCTGGTTAACTTAGAACAACTGTGGTGTCTCAGAACTGATTGGAAAAACATAATCAAACCCAATCCAAAAGCAAGGAAACTAAATGTTTGAAGAATTATGAACATACTGCCTCAAAAGTATTAGCTAGCCAGTCATGCTATAAGGTATCTTCAAATACGCGCTAACACACGTCAGACTAGAAGACAGACTTTTTTGATGAAAAGGAATGGTAACTCCACTGACTGCTGTACAATTGATCTTGAGCAGTTCCAACTGTATGTTGGTAACAGTATTGGTAGTGTTGGCAGGTTTTACCTCCTATTTAATGCCTGAAATTAAGATGAAAAGAATAGAAGATATCCTGTTTTTCTGTTAGAGGGAGCTAGAAAGTGGATTGTCTTCTCAAAAATGCTATTAAGTGAAAACTACTATTGTAAGTAACTGAAAGAAGCAACATGGGATATCTCACTTGGTGGAGAGGCAACTCATTTCCTCTGCTCTCCTCCCCACCACCCATGCTGGACTTGTTACTGCCCTTTATGATATTTTTCCACTAGCATGGGGGAAGGAAGGGGATGCAATCAAGGCTGAAGAGGTATGAACTGGACATTTGGTATTAATAAATATTCATAGTGAGATAGATTTATGCACCTGACAATACTATTGTTTTATTACTATCAGCAATAGATGTAAGTGAATTGAGAAGAAAGCTTCTTTGTTGTTCCAGCTTTCCTTTTTTTTTTTTCCCCAGCTTTTGTTGAGTTTCAGGGAGACTCCCCCATCAGATGCGTAAAGTTGTACAGAATATACAACTGTGGGAGAAGGGATGCTTAATGAAGATGTGGGCAGGATGGAAAGTGCAGATGATTTCTTAATTATTTCAAACTGCAAAAGGGGATGACTGCCTTATAGCTTCTACAGTTTTAATCACACTAGCCCTTAAATCATCTAGGCAAGCACAGCAGCAGTCTTTGAAGGCCTGCAGCAAGTTTAGTAACTTAGATGTTTGAATTAGTTTTCTTATTAAGGCAGTAACACAACATACTGCTCTGGGCTTAAAAAGTCTAGGAGATGTGTAGGTAACTAACTGTAGTCTTGGGTTTGGATTTCTTTTTGTACCACGCTTCCTATGTGCTTTACCGTAGGCAATCTGTTGTTGTAATATCCAGAGCTGAGACAGGGCATCTTTCCAAGTAAAACTTTACTTTAGGTTCTCAAAACAACCTTCCTTGGCTGTTGCATGAGGAAAAATTAATTCTGATTGTTTGCATTTCTTGCCCTTTTGTAGGCTCCTCAATGGCTAGAAAGTGATTCCTGTCAGAAGTGTGAACAACCTTTCTTCTGGAATATAAAGCAAATGTGGGACACAAAGACGTTAGGGTTGAGACAGGTGAGATGGCCGTTTGAGTGCTTAGCTGTCTGTCAGCACTTAAGTAAAGTGCAAACGGAAAACCACTAAAGCTGTTAGGTCTTTTAAACTGTTGGTATTTTTATTCTGCTTTGAAGTGGGGGTTTATTGAGAGGTCACAGCTTCTAGGCAGCACTAAGAAATTTCCAAATTCTATGGAAAATGTTGCATCAAACTTCTGTCACAGGCTGTGCTGGGAGTGCTCTGTTGGATTTCTGAGTATTTTTATAAGCTGGAGCTGTGGACAGCTAGTCCTCAAGTGTTGTGTGGGGTGGCACACAACGCGCCATAACTGCGCAAATCGTAGCCTAACATGTTGTCAGGTACTCAGTTCAGTGAAGCAGTGGTGGCCCTGCTCTTACTGGGCTGGAATGGGAAAGCTTTCCAGATAGCTTTCTTTTTTTGGAGGGACTGAACAGGCACCAAGACACTCATCTGTTTCTGGCTTTCTTAGACTGTTATTTCCTTGGTTGCTGGTTTCAGCCCTCTTTTTCCCCTGCTCCCAGAAGGAGCTTGCAAAAGGAGAAGAGGGTGGACAGGGAGAATATGGAGGTAATCCATGAATGGCCAAGAAGACTGAGTCCTTGGCCTTTGCGTGAAGTAACAGGTTGCTTCCTAACAGGTTACAAATCAGAACCTTTGTTGTTGTTCAGTGAACGCTTGATAAGGTGGTCAAGTGGCACAATATAGTGATGTGTGTGTTTTTCTTCTTCGTCCATGAAGCATCACTGCAGAAAATGTGGGCAAGCCGTGTGTGGCAAGTGCAGTACCAAACGGTCAAGTTACCCCATCATGGGATTTGAGTTCCAGGTCCGCGTCTGTGATTCCTGTTTTGAGTCAATCAAGGATGAAGAGTGAGTATTAAGGAGTAAGAAATTAAAGTAATACTGCGGAGGTGCAGAAACACTTCTGCTTGCTACACAAATACACCAAGCTGACTGCTAATAGGCCAGCTTTGCCTTGGGCACCCAAAGCACTGCAATGGCAGAGATCTCTCAACTGGCTCTGCAAGCTGATTTGCATCAGATGTGGTATTACAACTCTTATCCATTTTATTTCTTCTTTTCCATGAGTCTAGATGTAGAGTTGAAACATTTGTCTCAAGATTTCTGTTCAGGTAAAGGCTACTGATTGCACTTAAAATTGCTGAATGGGTGCCTGACAAGGCATCACAGCTGCCAGGGCGTGTATGCGTTAGTTCTTCATGCGTGAAGAATATTCCTGTAGATTGTTTCTGCAGGAATATTCTTCACAGCCCGACGTTATTTTCCCCATGCAAGCATATTGAGTTAAACGTCATAGGCTGTCTCATTAAACTCTTCTTAGCAAGGAAGGAAGCCCCTTTTTAACTTCACTTGCACTTCACTGTTCGCTGTCTTGTCACTTCCTTGGACACCTGGCGTGCTAAAGGGCCAAAGTAATCAGATGCCAATATATAGGGTGTCTGGGTGTTTGGTTTTTTTGTTGTTTGTTGGGATTTTTTTTGCTTGGTGGGGTTTTTTTGTTTGTTTGGGTTTTCTTGAAAAATGGAGGTGCTGTGCCCTGTTTGACTTGCTGTCGCCAGCAGGAAAAAAAATGTAGCTGAGCTTGACTTTATAACCAAAAGTAGAATTATTTACTAATTTACTTATTACAGTGTCCTACTTCTGCTCTGCTATTAACAATACTCAGGCTGCAGGCGGCCAGGAAATGTCACACCTGTATAAACTATACAAGCAATGCCTTAGCATGACGTGCTAATTTAATTCTGGCTCCTTTAGTATGGCACTGTGGTTCTCAGGACTGATTTATTAGTACTTGAGCAACGTAATTTTCTTGTGCGTTTATTTTGCGCTTCTATAATGATGCCATCAAGCTTCATCTGACAGCTGGCTCTCATTTGAATTGTTCTCTTGCAGCCGTACTTCCTTGGCAACCTTTCATGAAGGAAAACACAACATTTCACACATGTCCATGGACATCTCCAGAGGGCTAATGGTGACTTGTGGGAGCGACCGGATTGTGAAGGTATTCATGTACCTCTTCCCTGCATTTTTTAGAGATACTTGTGTAAACAAACATTAGGTGTCTATTTTTTTTTCTTTCTGACAACTGTTGCAGACTGTTCTTTCTGCAGCTGAATGAGGAAGTGACCTGTAACTCCAGTGCATGGAGTCTAGCTGCCAGCACTGGTTACTGTTGGTGTCCTCTGGACAAACAATGCAGGCAGCAGCAGCAGCAAGAGAATCTGCCAGCGGCCTTAAAGATGCAGACGTGATGAAACGTGCAGGCTTCCTTTCCTCTGAGCCCCCTGGCTTCTTGGAGCATTGCTACTAAAAGCCCTGGTTGTGACAGTGACATGGCAATCACGCTGATGTAGAATCTTGCTGTGGTTAAGCTATACGTCCTCCATCCATGTCAGAACTGAGACTGCTCCAGTCTGTCCCTGCTTTTCTGTAAACAAGTTTGTAGCAAACTGCGTAGCACTTTTAAAGCAGCCCTACAGAGAACTAGTAGAAGATTCTCTAGACCCCTAAGTTTGGCCTCTGGTTTGTAAGGCTGGTTTATCTTTTTACGACATTTTCCTCAAGTATACTTGAAACAGGATTTGTTACCTTGTGTCCAGGGAGATCTTTATTTGCATCTATGCCTCTGACAGAAATACCTCTTAGGTTTTATAATGATGCTCTGTAATTCTCCACAATATTTTCTTCCAGATCTGGGACATGACGCCAGTAGTTGGTTGCAGCCTTGCAACTGGCTTCTCTTCACGCTGATCTCATACCTGACAGGTTTATGCACCTTATGTACAGCAATATGCACCGAACGAATGGAATCCTCCTTAAGAATATTACTGCAAACAATGGTTGCTTGATTCTTCTCCTGCTGCTGTTCCGGGATGGACAGTCACCTTTGTAAAGCACGGCTTTTCTGTTGGGCTCACCGGGAATCTCCTTGGTGCGGAAGTGCAGTTTCGCAGCCTCTGGACTAACGTAAAATGGCTTACCTGCAATATGACACCCCGATGAAAGGACCTGTTGTTTCTCTGTTTACATACGTCGTGTTAACAATGTGCTCTCTCTGCTGATGTATCTTGTACAGATACCTTGTAGGTAAAACGTTATCCCAGTAAAACGAGTGTAGTAAATTCAGCTTGTGCAAATAGTAAAATAACTTATTTTCTCTTCCAAAAAGCAGTTCTGTAGAAATACTTTTGAGCAGTCACTGTCTAAACTGCCTCCAAAAGGTATGCTGGTTATTCCTATGGAAGGAGGAGATGGCAGGTAGCTTCTTACAGATGAGATGGTAAGAGAACCTTTGGTCACACAAGACTTCCTTTATTGGCTTTCTCGTACTGTTTGTCTTCAAGTTCAGTTGTTAGTGAAATCACTTTTGTGGGACAACTGTTCTGTTTAGGTAGCTGGTGAGTCTTAGAACAATTCTAGGCTCTCTAAGTAGTCTTTTAGCATAGCTTCTGTAGCGCTTCTGAAAATGTGCAGCCCAGCTACTCTACTTTAAAGACAGGCCATAGGTATGAGCCGTATACTTTGACAACTCTGTAACGCTGTTAGAATGGGAAGCTAAGCAAATCTGCCTTGTTAAGTGTAATGGCTAAGAAAAAAATAGCTAAATTTTAGAGACTTTTTCCTGTGGAAAGGCTGATGTTTCTTTAATGGTGGGGAATCTGTCTCTGCTGAAGTGCACCATAAATTCAAATACTGCCTTGGTGTTGCTTAAAACAGATAAATACTGAGCAATAATTCCTGAGGTACAGAACAGCTGTTTTTTTTTTTTTTTTTTTCCCCTGCACCTAGGTCTGTTTATCCTGAGATACCTGTATTGATCCTTTCCTGTTTCAAAGCTGAGAAGCACGAAGGAGAGTTGGGAGGCTTTTATGACTGTGCAGCTGGCACGTACAGGAAACAACCAGTGAGATATTGTCAATAAATTGGTCTGTCAGCTGTGTGAGTTTCCTACATTTGAACATTGTAAGGAGAACTTACGAAACTTTGAAAGCTGAGGTAGTATGTCACCAAGTTTAAGCTTGGAGCTATTTAGGTTTTTCTGAAAACAGATACATATCTGTGAGGACAAAAAATGTGGGTAGGTCAGCTGGCCCAGAATAGGTGGTGTTGCACAACTGTCGAAGGTAACAGGCTCTTTCTGGCAGAGGGCTTAAGGGTTGGACTGTCTTTATTTACAGCAACAACCAAGCGGTGCTAGGGGTGTTAGTGAATTCGAGTCCTAGGTGTGTAACTTGGCACTAATAATCTGCACTGGACCGCGCTGTAGACTGGAATAGATGAAAATTGTGGTATCGTTAATATGTCATGATTCACTTGCATTTTAAGCCAAAAACCTGATAGTCTCCAAAGGGCATTAGATCCGGAATATCTTAGTTACTGTTATTGTGGATCTGGTTTTGTCTACCTTTCCATGGGCCTTCTCTGGAAGTTTTGCCAAGAATCTTTTAATTTGCTAGGCTTATTGGGCCACTGGAGAATAAAACAAATCCCTCTTGTCAGAATCCCAGAACTTGTCTTCCCTTCAGTTCAGGATTTAGCACTTGTCACACTGATTTGATTTGTCCCTTGCTACATGCTGTATAGCTGATGTTTTTTTGTGAAGGCTTATTTCTAAGCTATTGAGAGAAAATCAGCTTGTACTGGAAAAAAGTTGCAGCTTTCTGCTCTGAAGGCCCTCACCGTTGTAAATTAGGAAGGAAACTGAGTGGCTCAAGGGGTGAACAAGCCCTGATAATGCTCTGCGTGCACTTTCCGACTTCTTCCTGTCTGGCTCTGGAAGAGAACAGAAGCCGCCTTCCTCGCAGCGCATAAGGCAGAACATGAGATTGATGTAGATGTGGGATGATATTTTTCAAACCAGGCGTTCTGAAACTTACGCCAGTGATGCTGAGGTGTAACTCTTTTTGCAGCTAGCACTTCTGAGCTTCAGCTGGTTTAGTTCTGACTAGTCAACGTGCCCCCTGCTCAGCACGCAGCTCCACTGCTTCCCTGTGAATACTTCCTCTGCTTCCTGACAGCCACTTATTACGTTATGGTTTTGCCACTAGATAATATATTCTCTACTACGTATTGTTAAACCTAAGGAATCTATTTTCTATACTTGATATACTTAAAGATAGTGTCAGTTCAGATATAACAAGACAATTATGGCTGCTAAATCATTATTCATTTACGTATACTCTTAGTGTTGAATGAGTAATGCTTACAAACCACTAAAGAGGTAGTGTTTTTGTTTATAAACAACTATTTTGAAGGCACCTACTCTCTTCTGAAACTGAACATACTTCAGCTATGTCAACTCAAGCGTGCAATTACTGAGAAGGCTTGATTTGAAGCATTACTAATCTCGCTTGTATAACCTCCTTCGTTGGGGCAGGGAAGGGGAGCAAAGGGTACTGATGTGCTAATTCTTTACCAGTTGTATTTCTGTGCCCTGCATAGTTAAGAGATGCTAGATAAATCTGTCCCTTGCTCCTCCTTGTCTGTTTTTTAAACTTTGATTACATGTACAATAAAATATTTCTTGATATTCACTTAGTCTATTTGGATGATCCATCTTTTCTTCCATTCTGTGAATGCACAACCCCCACTGTATGCTCTGGCTCCTCCTGTACGTGGCCCGTGTCCAAATTCTAGGTTGGAGAGAGAGCTTATCAGATGTGTTTTATTGGAGCTGAATGAGCTGGAGCAGTGGGGTTAAAGGCCTGTGATGAACCACTCCGCTGAGAGACGAAACGCCCGCTGTGTGGTCCCAGCTAGGGATGTATAACCTTGTCCTGCGTCCTGCTTGCCAGCTCGTCTAGACCTCTGGTTCCCCTTCAGAGGTCTGCAAAGGTTCTCACAACAGAGAGTATCAGAGGATCAGCCCCTTCCCTGAGATCCCTTGGACCTGTCTGAGGTATTGGAAAAATACTTGCTTATGCTAGTTCCAACAAAAACTGACTGGGAATAATGAAGCTGTTGCTGCTCTGTAGTCAGAAAAGCCCGATTAGAATCTCTGTAGACCATCTTATAGAATGTTTTAAATAAGGCATATGAATTCTAAATAAGTTAAGTTTGAAAATGTTTGAGAACTGCAAATGGTGTCCTTGTAGTGAAAGCACTAACGTAGATGTACTGGTTTTCTAAATGAGAATGCATAGTTGATCACTTCTCACGTTCCTTACGTCGCAAACTTCATTTAAGTGTCAGATGAGCTGTGTTGCAGGTCTTAGCAAGGAGTTTTTTTTGGTGTGGTGCTGACTTTACTCACTGGAGAGATTTTGAATACGCTAGATGCAGGAAAGGGACAGATTTTTGTGTTAATCAGATTTACTACTAGGTACTGCAGAAGGAAAGCTCTCTAAGGCTTTTTGTCTCTGTAGATGAAGTCCTCAGTTCTGAATGATGTGGCTAACAGTGGAATACCGTGATCAAACGCTACAGAAAATGATGAATTTCTGCCAGCTTAAGATACGCAGGTTGCCTTACATCTAGCTGTTACAACTGAGTTACTAAGTGAGTCTTGTCAGTTTTGTTTACACAGGCCCTGGTGTGCTATGGATCCGGCTTTCTGTGGGACACCCAGAGGCTCAGGTATCTCTCAGCATTTAACCAGCTCCAAACCAAGATAAATGTATGTAGGAATGGAGGTTGACTATAGGATTTCCCAGCTGTATTTTTATAGGTGGGCTTTCCAATTTTCCACTGAAATGCTTTATATTACCCTGCTACTCAGGAAACTGGCTTGCAATAACAAATGTTACGGATGTGCATGCTTTTCTCCCCTTTACCTTGTTTATAGGGAAAGACACAGATTAAGGTTTAACTTGCTCCTGGCTTTGCTACTATAGCTGTCTTTCCAATAACAAAGATCCCATGGCCCTCACTATTTATACTGATTTTTCTTTCTGAAGCCTGTTTTCCTCATGGTTTCAGCTGCTCTCAAAATCTATGTGCACGTATCTGTCAAAGCTGTTTAAGTTTTCAGGAACTGAAGTGCACTCCTGTGTTGCTGATCAAGAGTGGGCACTGCTTACTAATATTCCTTGATGTTGTTACTGCTAAGCCATGGCTATTTTTCTGTTCTGCTACCGCCCTTTTGTCTTTTCTGTGTTCTCATTCAATTCTCCTTCTTTCTCTCTTAGTTTATGGCTCCTTCTCCAGGTTTCCTCTGCAGCAGCATGGCCATGTTGGAGTTTGGCTCCTTGAGACAGGTAATAGCAGCTCTGGAAGCACAACGGAACTGCTTGCCTGAGCCTCCTGATCTGTAAGAGTTTGAGCTGGTCTTGCGGTGGCTGAATTAGGGATGACTGAGGCAGCAGACGCGGAAGGTGAGTGGCTTTTAGGAAGCAACCCATTCCCTCATCCTCAGTTATAAGACTGTTCCATTAAGCACCTGTAGCAATGCGGCTGTAACTTGCTCCTCTGTTTGCTATAGCCCTTGCAGGTTGGAAAAGAATATTGTAAAAGCCACTCCCTCTTACAACCCTGACTGTGTGGTGTCCCAGCTAAGCGGGGGACGCCAGAGCTTTTAATCTTGGTGATCGGTAGGGAATATCTGGGGAATATGAGTAGGACTGTCAATAGCACTTGGTTTTGGAGAATGTCAGGGTGATTCCCCTAAGGGCAGAGAAATGTTGTTGCAGATGTCTAAATGGTGTTTGCGGGATATGCAGTTAAAAACTTAACTGAAAGAGGGAAATGAGGCTGTAAATGGCGTTCTTTACAGCGCTTTTATGGAGGAGAAATGCTGGGAATATAAGCGTGCTTACAGGCAATGAGGGAGGTTTTAGTCCTCCTGCTCTGAAACAGCAGTTTTCTTGCTTTACAGTCTGCATACACCAGCTGAGCACTCTGCTGCTTCAGAGCATGGTCTGAATACGCTTAGATTTTACAGCCAGGATGGAGAAATGTGAAAGAAACTGTGAGGGAAGGTGGAGAGGGCAAAGAACTGAATGGCAGTATGGTTAAAGTGTACAGAGCCTTGGTTACCGGGACTGTAAGGAAGGAGGCTGTGGATCCAGTAGCCGTTAATCCAACTGAACACAAGAGGGCTACAATGACACATTTTCTCTTGATAGAAGTAGAATTCTGGGTGGAGCTTTAATTTCTCTCTACCTGTTGGTCTCCTCTTAGTTTTATACAGCTGGGAAATGAAATAAAATGCTACTTGACACCCTGTAAGTACTTATGTACACCTATCACTTCAGGCTGTAAGGGTTTGAGACTGCTATTTTTGATGCTTTTCTAGTACTTTAAACTGCGCAAATGTTGGAACTACTTACCTTATCAGCAGCAATAGCATGTTGAGTATCAAAATCTGCGGCACAGATACACAGTTTGATATGTTCTCTAGTGATAGGAATGTTTTGTTCTGCACTTAAATTGTGGAGAATCCAGATTGTGTGAGCAAATAAGGAAAAGGGAGCATATAAAAAACAGGGGAAAATTGTCTGGAAAATTACAAAGCTCTGCCTAGTAACCAAGAGCAAGTGTTAGATTGCTTCTCTATTGATCCAAAGTGCAATTAAAAGCTACCTCCTGCAGCTGAAATTAGATTGGGCTTTTATAGTTTTGCCTTTCCCCCTACAGACCTAGGATCAAGTGGAGAAAAAAAACCAGCAGGTCTGCTGTAAAATTACCGAGTGGAGTGTGCATCAGCCTGAGCTCCTCGGTTCGCACAGGGCTACGTACCTGAAATCGTCTGTGGCTCTGTGTGCCTGGCAGCAGCTCAGCTCAGGTGCTGAGAAATGAAAATTGGGGAGCGTGCTGGCTTTAGAATCAGTGTACCTGGCAAGCGTTCGGTTTAGGACTCCATCAGTCCGTGGCATCTGACATCTTAGTTCAAATAATGTCCAAACTCTCACCTAGGAGCTAGTGGAGCTCTTACCAGCAGCTGTAGGCACACAAGGCTCACTGAAACCACTGTAACGCTCGGTGTGAACATTTTCTGCTTCTGAATGTGACAGGCTGCTAGAAGAGTGGGATATAAGCAAAGAGGATGCGATAACCAGTAGCTGTAAATGTGCTTGCCTCACTTAAAAGCCTTTTCAAAGGGCCCTCAAGAAAGGAATTTCAGGAAAGGCTTCTGTCTCTGCCTTTTCCTGCAGGCTGAGACAGAAGCCAAAAGAGAAAGATCTCAAAGCCTTTTGCAGCCCGTTTGGAGTTAGAGAAATAAATTTGCATTACTTCGCAAGCTTTTGTGCTCAGATTAAGTAACTAAGGGAAGGACCTGAAGGAGTCCATGGTATGGCATTTTTCCGGCATGAGATCACCCCAGCGCTTCCCCTGGCACAACCGTGTGCCACGGCAGGCTCCCCCACCCGCTCCCATCCCTCTTTGACACTGATAGCATCAGTAGTTCCTGCCCGGGAAGTCTGAGCTATCTTCTCCATCACCGCATTATGCAGCACATTGTGCTAGTGGCAGAGAGGCGGGGAGGGGGGAATTCCAGCTCCTTACCGCTTCTAGTTAACCAGTCATTGACCACAGCCTGGCTTCTGTGCTGGAAAGCATCGGATTTAGGCGTGGTCCTGTATCTGCTGCTTTTTTTTTTTTTTTTTTTTTTTTTTTTTTTTTTTTCTGATGTACGTGCAAACCCACAAAAGCAGCAGGCTAGTCCTCCGGAATTCGTGGGCCTAATTAAGTAAGGACTTTGCATAGAAAAGTAAGATGGTTGGGAAAAGATTGTTAGGCAAAAAAATGTAATTGTCCATCATCAGAATAAATGACACAGCTAGGTAGGATGTAGGCTGCTGCAGTACTTGGTGTGGCCTGTTTCCTCATCCCAGCCATCTCGGAGAATCTAGCAGAAGGTTTTGGTCTACTTCTCAGGTGCTGATAGCAGTGGGCAGGTATCTGGCAGCCTCACTGAAGGCAGAGATGGTGCCCCAGCAAAACCAGCGCGGCCAGCGCTGTTTGGCAGTGTGGTGTGGTGTGTGCCGCGTCACAGCTGTGCGGTAAAGGGCGAGCATGTTTGTGAGGTTTTAGACGGTGCTGCTTTGTCGGCCCGGGATGCGTACTCGGGAAGTGAGCGTTTCCAACTGGGAGTGGATTTCAGCCCGGTTGCGCTCTCGGCCACGCGTGCTTTTGACCGAGGGACCTCTCCCTCTTTGCTGAAGCCAGAGGCGGAAGAGGGGTTCCGCTGGTGTCAGCCGTTGACACCACCGTGTCCCCTGGAGTCCCTGCGCTCTTTCCGATTTCGCTTTCTCACCGGTGACTCAGATGCATCTAGCAACGCAGGAGTACGGCGTGGCTCTGCCTGGAGCAGATGGGAACCATATCCTGAATCCAGCCGTGCCGCGCTCGGGGCTAGCTGCGTGCTGTGCACTGATGGATGTCTGTCCTCTAGACTGCAAACATGGGGCTTAAACGTCGCAAGTTTTCTCATTTTATGCTCACGTGGTAGCTTGCATCTGGATCAGACTCCTGGTGAGAGCTGGAGGAGCCTTAGGCCTGGATTTAGAGCTTTTGGTTGGAGTGCTGAGTCGGTGGATGTTGCGCATTCTTTTGGCACCGGCTGCTTATCAGCAAATCCCTGCCAGAGGTTACAGGGATTTGCTGGTCTGCTGGCAGAGCCGCTTAACATCTTGGCTGTCTCATCCAGCTCCTTCCGAAAGCCCAGGTTCGCGGAGCCCAGCCGTGTCGGGTATTTAAACCATCTGAGCTTCATCCGGATGGAGACAGGCTGCAATCACACCTGTAGCTCTACCAGAGTGCCTGGGAGGGGAGTAGCTAGAGCCAGAGCAGAACGTGAAGTGCTTTTTTTTAAAATTAATTCCAGTTTCAGCGTGGGGAGACAGGCGCCCTTTGAGCGGCAGGTACAGGCTGACAGCTGGGCTCACCCCCCTTGTGTGGACGGGGTCCCTTGCAGCCCCCGCCTGCCCTCGGGCTCACAGAAACCTTTCAGCCCCCCCCCGGGGGAGGCCACGCTGCCACTGTACCGTCTCTCTAAAAAAAAAAAAACCCAAACAAAAAAAACAAACCCCAAAACCCTGCCCTTTTGCCCTTGTTCTGCTGCTCCCAGGGGCGCGACGGAGGGGCAGGCCCTCAGCACAGGCGGCGGGGTCCCGGTGGGCAGCCCGCTCCCCCTCACCCCACCCCGGGGTTCGCCTGGCTGGGACGAGGAGGAGGAGGAGGAGGAGGAGGAGGAGGAATCGCCCGCGGAGTTCCCGTTCGGGGCATTGTGGGAAGGCGCGGTGCGGCCGGGGCCTCACCTGGCGCGGGGCGGGGAGGGAGGCAGGGCCGCGGGGGAGGCGGCCGGCAGCCAGCCGGGCCGGGCCGGGCCGGCTCCCCGCCTGCCGCCGCACCATGGTAAGTGGGCCGCTGAGGGGGCTCCTCCGCCCGGCCTGGGCTGGGGTCTGGGGGGGGGACACCCTCCGCGGACCTTGCTTTCCCGAGAGCCTGAGGCAAACTGAAAGGTTGGCAAAGCCGGGACCCGGCGGAGGTGGGGCGGGTGCCGAGACGGTGCCTTTGTGTTGGGAAGAGGAAACTTGGGTTTTGTTTTTTTTTTAAAATCTAACAGGTGGAATAACGCGACTTGGCTTTAAGCAGAGGTACAGTGCGTTCGTTAGAAAGCGCGGGCCTGCCGGGGCCGGTGCGGGGAGCAGAAATGCTGGTTTTGAGTGGGTTTGAACACGGTTTGCACCCGCTTTGAGGAAATGAAAGCTCCGTTCCTTTCCTTTCTGTCCTCTGACCCCAGGGGTGAGCTCGGGCCACGCTGACAGCCTTTCGTGGCCAGCCAGGAAAACAAGGCTGTAACAGAGAGAGGCTTTATAAAGCCTTCCTGTAACCCGAGGAGCCGGGGTGCCAGTCGGCTCCAGGGCCTGCAGAAGGATGGAGCGGGGTTTCGTACGGTGCGGTTTTGGGCAGTGGGGTTGTGTGCGATGGAAATGTTGGGCCTTTCCCCTCCACGCGTTCCCTGGTGCCGTGTGAGTGGGGAGCTTGGGCCTTGCCGTGCCTCCTGCTCCCATGGGAGGCTGTATGGACTTTGCCATTCCCCGCTCTGCCTTTCCATCCAGTGACGCGACCGAGACAGCTACAGGTCCAGTCCCATTCCTTCAGTCTTGTACGTTGGCAACCAGTCTCCGAACACGGCCTGGCTCCGCGTCTGGGTAGAGACGGCAGCAGTGGACGGGCGCAACAGCCCTATGGGTTGAAGGACTCATAAGCAGGACGCTAGGATGGAGCCCTTTTGGCTCTCCGGTGCTGCGCTTGCTGGAGGTTTGCTGGGATCAGAAGAGGTTGCCCTGGTTATTCTTTTTTGTTAAGTGCAATGACCGACATCCTCAGAATAATGCCTAGATTTTCCCCAAGGAGGACTGCGGGCTTTCAAGCAGTAAGATGGTCAGCGATGCCTCTTAATTGAGAAACCATCTCGCTGCTTGATAATTCAGGCTTGGGGTGGGTTCTGCGAGCCTGCCCCAAGCTGCTGTCTCGCACAGTTTGCCTATTGTGTGCGTCTGTAATATCAGTTACCGGGCAGTGCAGCTGAACAGAAGTCTCTCAACTCCTTTCTCCGAGGCCAAGCTTTGTTGTTTGCCTCTCTCCTCAGAGGCAGAGCTGTGTTGTTTCTCAGTGGTTTAGCCGGAATGCAAAACATGTGTTAGCGTATTTGGAAAGGTGTACCTGTCATTACGCTTGCAAATAGAATACGCACAGTAATGAATTTACAGATGGCAATGCAGTGTCCATGCCTTAAGTCCCCGTGTAGATATAAAACCTTTCTGGTTACACCCTGAGACAGCCCTACGTAGCCGCTTCCCTTGGCTAAAGCTTGTGTAAACAACTGGAGTTCCTATTTTGTCCTTGAAGGTCAGTAAATATGGGAGCTGATTTCAGGGAAGCTGATCTCAGAACTCTCCCTGATGCAGGCGCGTCACAAACGCCGCTTTTCAGAGCGCCCACTGTGGTCCCCGGGGAGCGCGGCTTACAACAGCGCTGCTTATTGACAATTTGGAGACTGGCTGCTGTATTGATTATTATAATTTTATAAGGTGAGCGTGCGTTCTTAAAATAAATATTTTTTTTTCCTTTTTCTGAGATCACAGTACAAACGCTTGCTGGTGTTATTATGTTAACTAGTGCTGTCAGCCTTACCCAGCTCTCCTGTTGTAGAGCCAGTGCTGATGAAAGGATGCTTTTGTCAGGGTTCTCTTTCGCTTAAAATTCCTCTCTCTGCCGTCCAGCCTCCGTGAAGGGGTTGTTACATGGGGTTACGCATCAAGAAATGAGGGTTACTGGGTTACAAACCAAGAATAAGCCTTATTTGGGCTCACAGTTGAGCTTTGAACAGGTCATTTAAACTCTCCGTAGATCGGTTCCACCGGTTTGGAATGACATGGTTGTGCCTGGCACCTTTATTCTGTGTTTTCAGGTCTGAATGGAAGGTACTTGTGCAAATGGTGCTGTGTCTTAGCAAGAGGGTTGTTTCCATTGTTGGCTGTGTTGCAGATTGCCAGGGAAGCTTTAGGAAAGGCTCTGCTTAGCAAAGCTAACCTCACATCCTGCTGAGAAAGACAGCTTGTCTGCTGTGTTGTGATATGTAAAAAAAAAATACTTCCTAGAAAAGAGACTAAATTATCCTCTCTGACATATATGGGTGCAGCAGAGAAACATGTCCTCAAGGATTGCTCCTTCAAGGAAGTTGTAGACCGGGGATACAGCAGAGAGGAGAAAATGTTTCGTTTCCCCAAGGACACATGTTGCTGTAGTCTTTCCTGCCTGTAAGTGTTGCAACACCTTCATCCTAGTGCCACCTCAGAGTTACCAGTATAACTTTAATGACCCTGCTTGGGTAGCTTTGAGTGCATAGTAAAGGTCTCAGTACAGTCAGAAAAATTAGTACTGGTGGACACAATCTGAAACCCTGGAGAAAGATCGGAAGAATCCTGTTGAGCATAAGGGCTCTAAAAATGTACTTGCCTGAGGAGAAAAGAGGTTGGCAAGCAATGTTTCCACTTGGCAAGACATTTGATCCTAGTCACTGGTCTAGAAGCTCGGCTGGAAATATTAGTTGAAGTGACTGCAGCTACAGACACCTGCCTGATGTTTGGAAATGAACTCTCAGCTGTTCTGAATATTGACCTCACCAACAGTCTCCGTGCCCTTAATTGTTAAAATAGACACAGATCTGCAAAAGGTGTTTTCAACGCTGTGCAGAGTTTACTTACGACAGTTTGAAGAACTGCTTTTTTCCACTCTGTGATACAGCTGTGTGTTGGCCTAGCAAAAACAATGAGCTTTCCCTCTAGGCAGAGTTTACTTTACCTCTAAAGACAAGGGCAGCTGATTAGAACAGATGAGGGAAGGAGAGAAAATCACAAATAAATGATTCTTGTTGTTTGAGGCAGCGTTCTACATGGGGCGAAAAATAAAGTAGTCCATGTGGTATTTCTTTGTTTATCTTGCAGTGAACTGTTAGTGTGGGAGTAATGGTAATGGGATGGCATCCTTCTTAGAAGACACTGAGTCAATAGACTTTTCAGTTTGGAAAGAGATGGCTATGGAGGAAGTGGTAGAAATGCATGAAATTGTGCATGGTTGCTGCAAGAAGTGTCAGGGTACATCCTGTGAAGTTTTTAGGCACGTGGGTCCCACAGGTGGTTTGTCTGGATGCGGTTTCTGACCCTGCATCTTTAACCTGGTGATTTTTGGAGGTGGGTACCAGAATGATTTTACCCATCCCTTGTTACTTATACTCTCTCCTTCTGGAAGCTGCTCAGATCAGGGTACTGCTTGGAGGTGATCCGTAATTTGGTATGGAGTTGCTCCTTGTCATTAGGCTGGACTTTCAAATACCGTTTTTTGGGATTTGCTAGGAAAAATGTTCTTTAGGGTTCTTTCCAGGAAGTCTGTAAACTCTGACCGTTGATGTGATCCTTCTGTATCTTTAATGCCTTCAAAATCCCATGCTTTATAAACCATCTCATAGACCTGCTGCCTTCTCAAGGCATCGGTCATGTGCAAGGGCAGCAAAGGGACAAAATGGTGAAAGTGCTGAGGAAAATGATGGTCCAGGGAGAGCAGGTAGAACTGCTCCTCCCCAAAGTACTTACGGGATTTCTACCTTGGCGTATACTTCAGGCATTTCTGTGAGCCAGTTGTAGTCTTTCCAGTGATGCCTGAATTAAAACTGTACTGCTTCTGTAGGAAGAATTGTTTCTGTGTCGCATATGCACAGCTACTAATTACCGTCCCTGCCCATTCATTTCCCTGCTGTCCTGTTCCTGCTGCCATCTGCATTCACTTGGCTGCTTTCAGTGTGTGCTTTCTTGAGTGGCCACCCCCTGGGCCTTTGCGTTTTTGCAGGTGTTGCAGTTTAGAGAGGTGCGAGATCCAGTCATGCAGAAGCGATGTTTTGTTTGTAAGCATGCAGGGTCCGTGGGGTGGGATGGGAAAATAAAATTTACATTTGTATGCTTGAAGGCAAGCATGATGTGCTGTTCTGGCCAGACATGTCTTTCTGGCCTGATATGTCCTGGATTTGTGTTTCTCAATATCACAGACTGGTATGCACCAGTCTTTTTTTCTTCTCTAATTTGCTGAATTTGCGTAGGATGTCATAGAATCATAGACTTACAGAAGGGTTTGGGTGGGAAGGGACCTTCAAAGCCCACCCAGTCCAACCCCCCTGCAAGGAGCAGGGACATCTCCAACCATATCAGGTTGCTCAGAGCCCCGTCCAACCTGGCCTGGAATGTTTCCAGGGATGGGGCATCCACCACCTCTCTGGGCAACCTGGGCCAGCGTTCCACCACCCTCAGTGTAAAAAAATTTTCCTTATATCCAGTCTGAATCTCCCTTCTTCTATTTTGAAATGTCCATCTGCTATCCTCTATTCAGACCTGAGAAGACAAGAGAGGGCATTAAAATCCCTCTTCACCAGGCAGTAAGTGCCTGGTTTTGCCTCGCTGCTTGCCGTTGGAGCTTGAAGGTAGTTTTGCTGAGACACTTGCAGTTCTCGATGGCTCGTTAACCAGGAGCTCCTGCGTGGCCATCACCCTCTGCTTAGTCCCCTGAGGCGAGCAGTGGACACATATTGTGAAGGAACAAGGAATGGCATCATTTTTGTTTGATGAAAATGCAGAAATTCATCATGTTGTGCCTTTGTCTTGCAACGCTGTGTGCTGGAAGGATGCATCTCCTTTCCTCCAGGTCTCATCACAACACCTGGATGAATAGCAGAATTAACTTTTGGTCCACGTTTTCATTGTGGAGGCTAAATTTTGGGTGTTTAGTGAGATCCTGTGCTCTGGACCTTCCTTCTCTAAACAATGCTTGCTTCTTTCATGTTTAGTTTATTAAATCCATGTTGGTTTTTTACCTTAGTGAAAAGTGCCGTTTTAAAAGGGAAAATTGATAACTTATCTATTGAAAACACCTAAATTAAGTGTTTCAGTGTTTCCAAAAAAAGACTCTTGTGCTCTTTCAAAGCCATTCACAAATGTGATCCTAACTCCTGTGTGTCTTTGGCCCTCCCAGAGCTCGGGTTTTCCGTGAGCATCTTTGCTGGCTTGAGGCTACTGCAGAGCTGCGGTGTTCCTGCTCCAGCAGGAAGACAAACTGAAAATGAGAATAAAAGCAGGTGCACCTTTTGCCAGAGTCCATTGGGCTGGATTTTAGCTCTGTTTCTTCACCAGGTGTTCAAGGAATAGACTGGGAAAATGGCTTTTTGTGAGTATAAAGCACACTGGGGCTATAGTGAATTAGGGGTAGCTCTCTTGGCGGCTGGTTCAGCCTCTCCCCTGCTCTCCTCCCCCTAATGAAGATTTCCATGGCCTTCCAGAAATGTATATATGAATACAAACACCTCTGAGAGCCCAGCCTGGTTAATAATTCTTCTGAATGTCTTGAAATTGGGCAGCTTTCTGTAAGGTCAGCCAGCTAGCCATCCCTGCCACTGTCTGACCCCGGAGCCGAGACTGAAGGGGTGAGCGCTGTCTCCTTGGTTCACCGGTCGCTGACCTGCTCTCGAGTTCAGGTTTGATGCAAACTCCCTGCCTGGATCTGTTCTTGCTTATTGCCTGAAAACTGCACTTCATTCCACTTGCAGGAATGAAAAAAAATCACTGATTTAAGGCAACCAAGAATAATTATCTTCTGTAATAAATGGATCTCATCTACATCTTAGGAGCGATCTTGGAAAGCCGAGCTTGAGCTCAGCCGTACTGGTTTGATTATAGTTTTATTTAACTCAAGTGAGGCTATCAAGAAGCTTGTTGGCTGGATCGATATTAAACAGTGTAAATATCCTTTAAACGCTGGTCAGTTTAAAATCTTCAGTAGTAAGATAAGGGTGACTTCTGCATCACGAACAGCAGAAAATCAATGTGTAACTACAGTCACGTGTGCCCGTAATGATCTGGCACGGCTTTTATTGAATGGACTTTGGATGTATTGTTTAGGGGAAATTGTTCAGAAATGCTCTTAATGGAGATTAAGCGAGAAAGAATTCTGTGCCAGTTAGGCAGCGATATGCTACTTTGGTATTTTTGTGTTGCTGTTTTTTCACTTATTTTCCTTCTTCTTTTTTGCTTACATCTTGCAGACTAAATACGTGTTTTAAATTTTAAGGCTCCAGTATTTAACAAACATGTCTGTCAGCTTCTGCGCTGTTGTGAATCACAGTTTTAGTAATAGAGTAAGCAGATAAGGAAATTAATATTTTTAATAAAGTAGCCTGGTTTGGATTTTACGTAATTGCTTTAAAAGTCTCTAAAACCCCAGAGTGTGTGCGTTAAAGATTAGTAGCCAGATGGGGACTTCTGCAGCAGCAGAGTACCAAAATACCTGTACTTCAGTGTGTTGCGATTCTGTCTCGTCCTGATGTGGCTAGATTGTTAATATATTAGGTCAGTAGTTGTCCATTCAGTATGTCTTTCTCATTTCACCCTAAATGCCTGGCATTCCAAACCATCTGTGTGTTTACAGTATAGCTATTCATTTAAAAAAAAAAAAAAATGCAGTGTTTACTTCCCTCCCTCCAAAAAAACCACTGAACAAAGTGAAAACTAAAAGGGATTTTTTATTCTTCAAACGTTTTGGAGGAAAAAAAAAATCAGCTAATGCCTGGGATAATTTGGATGTTCATACATTTTTAAAAGAAACAATTTAATTAAAGTAGGTTTTGTTCATTTACAGATGTGACGTAAAAATAAATACTAATTTTAAAAATTCTGGACAGTTGTCTGTATTGAGAAATACATTCTTTCATATCAGAAAGAATGAAAAATAGTAAAAGATAAGCAGAATATTAACTCAGCTGGACTAAAACAGTGCCAGGAGATCAAGCAGACTTCAAGGGACTCAGAATAAGTTAATAGAGAAGTTTATGGTAAAAAAGTCGCTTCCTCTCCAGCAGGTACAGCCAGTCAGTCTGGTTTTCCCCAGGTTTCTGTCAGCAGCCGTTGTCGTGTCAGCGGCCAAAGGTGGGGCTTTTTATGGACCCTTTTTATGTGGTCCATGAGTTTTTCTTTTTTAGCATGTCATATATTGCCTGTTGCCCTACGGTCTTCGAGGAAAACTTTTGAGTTTCCAAGTTCTGCCAAGCTGTCCGGTTTAGGTCAGTAATTCCTAATTTGCAAATTTTAGTTAACTTGTGAATTTCGGGAATCTTTCTGTTTTATTAAGGTGATTTTGACTTGGGGGGGCTCTGAATTGAATTTGGAAAGGTTATGGCTGAAGCAGAGCCTACACTCAGTGCTGCTGGAGTGACGGAGCTACCTCGCCAAGCAAATCCTTGCCCAAACCAAGCACCCAGGAAAGAGAAGGACGCTTGCTTTTTGCAGTCTTCCAGCTGCCGTCTCCTCTTCTGCCTTCCCTCCCCTTAGGCTCCTTGGAGTCCTCCCATTTCCCTGTCCTCCTCTCCCACCGAGGGACCTGGAGCAGCCGGGTGCCACAGAACAGGTTTGAAACCAGTTGGCAAATGACATGCGGGTTGAATTACGGGAGGAGGAAGAGAAGCGTTTCTAGCACGGGTTCTCTTCTCACAGGAAGGGTGAATTAGAGCCTCGCCTCATTGACCCCTGGAGTTCTCCTTGCAGGGGGAAATGTGGCATCTTTTACATGTTTATGTTGTGGGATGGTAAGCTGGAGAAATGACCCTGGCAATCGGGAAAGCCACTTTGTCTTCCCGTGTAGTCGTCTTTATTCGATATCCTTACAGGTGGTTTGTTCTGAATGTAACAGAATATATTCTGGAGTCCTTCAGGCAGTCGTACATTGCAGTACAGGTTAGGCTGGGTTTTAAAACCTCTGTCAAAGCTACAGATGATCTGAGTTTGAAACCAGTGAGCCGGCTGTAAAGTGTTTGATTGGTCTGGAGCGTGAAATGGCCAAGTCCTGGGGAAGGCTGTGCTGGAGGGGACCTCCAGGCTTGGCAGGGAACGGTCCAGGAGACAAACTTGGGTGAGCTGCTTATCAGATCACAACAGCCCCCTAGCAAAAGAAGGGAAAGGTCTCCCAAAGAAGGTGGAAAAAAAATCAGTGTGCGTTAGTTCTACATATTTCACTTATATTTGTGTTTGTGAACATGTAAACCTGCTGTATTTTGCATTTTTGATGTCTGTTCTATTTACTGTTAAATTATTTAATGTAGGAGCCTACCACTTGATTTTTTGTAGCCCTGAAACTTGGGTGGTGTTCGTTATCCTGGGCCAGTTTTGTAGATCTTGATAAAACAAAAGGCCCCATAACTTCCAACCTGTTATGCAACTTACAACGGCAGTTGATCCAGAGATGCATGAGAAGGGGATAGAGTTCAGGCTTAGAAATCTGGTTTAAATGCTTGATTTAAAAAAAGACTCTATTTTTCCAGCTAGAAAATAATGGCCTAGAAATATAAGCTGCTGTCATCTAGGCTACTTACTGAGGTTTATGGAGATCATTTTGCACAGCGCTGTAGGTGGTTGCGTCTGATTCCGTAAAACAAGTTAATAAAATTACACTCAGCTCCCAGACCAAGGCTTGTCTCCTACAGACTGCGTGCGAAGGCAGCTGATGCTCTCGCAGGAACTGCGCTCCTCATCCCGACCCACTCAGGCTTGGACCTAAAAATTCCCTCTGGCGTCGCCCCTGGGTCTGGTGATGGTTAGTCACAGCCAGCACACCCTGGAATGGCAGGAAGGAGCCTGCTTCAAAGGTATTTCGCTTGAAGCAAGTAATTTGCCTGTGTTTTCCTCTGGAATGAGAACTTTCAAAGACGAGCAGAACATTGCAGGAGAATCTACCTCTATTTGTAGCTTGGCTGCTGAAAACCAACCGAGAATTCCTTAATCAACACCCATCTTGCCATTAGCACTCTAGAAAAGCAAATATGTTTTCACAGTCAAGGAGCAGAGAGCAGATGAGCTCTTAGATTTGTGTTTGTGCAGTACTTCAACATTTCCAGGGTTACTGGTGCATCAAAATCTTTCCAGTGAGCTGTAATGAACAGAGCTATGAGAGTGAGGAATGTGTCGTATCATGTCGGTGTGGCTGGGCAGAGCCAAGCTGAACTGAACGAAACAACATCTATAGCAATTGGATGCTTGTGCTGACAAGAATTAAGCCATTTAACCTCTTGAGAACGGAATGTTATTTACCTCCTAGAGAGTTCCCCAGATCGAATGGACTTTGGAAAAAGGAAGAGGAGTCAAAAGAGAAAACGAAAACCCACAGTATTTTCTCTTCTAAGTATCTGCAGCTTTCTAGTGTGTTGTTTTGTTGCAGGAGCTGTCAGCAGGCCAGTAATAGATTCCTAGGCTCGAGGGTATGCTATTTTGTTGCATACTGTAAAATTAGAAATGGACTGCAGCAGAGACTCTTCCCTGTTTTCTAGCTGGATATATTTCTATGATAGCAAAACTGCCTTACGAGGTGTGCAGCTCTATTCTGCGTATGAAGTAGTGTGTGGGATGGGAGACCCAAAAGATCGGATTTTTGGAGCTTGTGGATGAATCTTGAGGCGTTGAAGAGCGTTAACAGGTATTTCCTGATGGCAAAGAATGTTGCCTCTACTCATAAAACCGATGGTGAAACGTCATCTGCATCTTGTGGAGTTCTCAGTGGAGTTTTCAAAGCCATTTTAAATGGAGGGCAGCTCACTTTCTTGCGGGTGAAGCATAACATACTGAAGTAAGCTAAGCAGCAGAAAACAGTAATGATATTCCCAGCAATTCCCTGGCTTGTTGGTATTTAACCTTTCAGAGGCATAAGACTGCTCTCCTGGAGATGTATGTGTTGCTCACAGGCACTCAGATTTAAGGTCCTTTGGGTCCAACAGCTGAACTTAAAGCAGAATACCCTTTCGTGCAGAATACCTGTTCGTTATCTGCCCCTATCGAAGTGCTGCAGACATAACACATTTCTTCCTGAGGATGTCCCAAACAGCAGCACCTTGTTATGCTGAAAATGCTGTCAGCTTTTGCTAGGGATTCATTGACCGGTTCCCTTCATTTTCAGTCAGATCTGATCGTCCTCCCTTAGCTGATTCACCGTGTTTTTAGAAATCTGTTTATCAAATCGCTGCTCCCTGTGCCTGGTTGTTTGTAAGTGGAGACCTGCTGCTCTGATCTGCAGAACCTATGCTCTGCTTTTTGAGATGCACTCATCTTTACAGGGGCTTTGGAGTTGATGTGCTGCGCAGCGAGCGAAATAGCTTTTCATTCTTTCAGCTCCTCGCGGTGGACCAGTGTATGGATAGTAACTACTGTCCCTTCATCTCCTGGGAAGGGGCAACCCCGAGAGCCGGAGTATTACCGTGTCCAAACCCAGCTGGTAATGTGAACAGAGAAAGGCAAGAGCGTGGTGCTTTGATCTTCGCTGTAATCAGGCCCTGTGTACTGCCAGCAGCATAATTGCTTTTATTTAGCAGGCTCATCTGGGGAGTATTACAGGGCTCAGCGCAAGGCAGCTACAAAATCCCTGTAATTTTATCAAGCACATTAGACTAATGATGGCGAGAGCCGTATTTCCAGCAGTAGATCCTGCCACGGACAGATGTGAATAAAACAGTCCACCTTCCCCTAAAATGATCCCACATTTGAAGGCTTTCTCAATACAGCCAGAACTCTTATCTCCGGATTACTCAACAGCTCTGCGACTTAATAGCTAGAGAATAGTTCTGAATTATGAACGAATGCTTTGTTTAAAATCCAGTAGCATTTTTTTTTCTCTTTTACAAAGGAGCTTCTCTGGTGCGCTTCTCTGCTTGGACTTCACCAGAGTGTAGAATGATTTTGTCTTTACAGGAATCTGCATTGCAATCTGGATAGCGTTTGTGAACATTGACTTTAATCCTCACCGGGGAGACGGAGTGATGGGGGAGTATAGGAGAAAGGCGATGGGGATGCCTGTCAAGAACAGGAACATTCACGTTGTCTTCAGCCATTGGCAGCATCTCTGTCCCCGCTCGGTTTTTCCATTTAGCAGAGGATGTCCCGTTGAGATGGATGTCATCCTCAAACAGATCTCCTGCATCCTTAAAGCCATTTCCCTGCTGTGGGTAGATGACTTAATGTACCACTTAACGACTTAGTACGGTCAGTTATTTTCATCTGCTGATAAAAATATTTGGGTAAAAGTGAACTGATGCTTTTCTCCCAAAGGCCCGCTGGCACGTAAAAGCTGTAATTTCTGTATTTCAATAATACCGCTAATGCTAAGCATGAAAAAATTCGCTGGTGTTAACCGTGTTGCTTTGTTTACTCTAGATACACTTTATACTGCTGTTCAGTCGGCAGGGGAAACTGAGGCTTCAGAAATGGTATACAACGCTACCTGATAAAGAGAAGAAGAAGATCATTCGAGAAATCGTTCAGATTGTTTTGTCTCGCAATCAAAAAACAAGTAGTTTTGTTGACTGGAAAGACCTCAAGCTTGTTTACAAAAGGTGTGAGTAATTTTATGAGAACATATAATTGCTATTCATACAAATAACACGTGCTGGAAGAGGAAAAATAAAGGCTCGCTTGAAGAAAAACACCAAACAAAACCCAGAGTGCTAGACTAAGCTAGTGGGAGCCTGCCATCGGCAATCTTACTGTGTCTAACAGCACGGTGTCCCTGGGTAAATTGTGGGGTGAAAATACTTGTACAATCTGTCAGATGAGAAAAATGGGAGTAACCTAATAAGTATGGGTGGTTGAAATTCTGTTAGGAGGCTTTAGGCTTCACTGCTCCCTCTGATTTCCCAGGGTAGCCTGCTGAGCTGTGTGCTGGGCTTTATCAGGCTCTTCAGGAGATTGCAGGAACTGTTCTGAGGCACTTCCAACATTTTGTCAAATTCTATCTTTGAAATATTTTTTGCACTGGAAAGCGTTAATTCACATTTCCTTTTCCAAACGACTCACTGGTCCCCAGTTACGTGCTGCTTAGCATTAACTGCCTGTTAGTTCTTGTAAAGCTGTAGCAAACAAAAGTAGCCTTAAGGCACTTCAGTAGCTACTAAAAGTAGCCTTTGCACACTGTACGAATTAAACATCTTCCATTTAGCAAAAATTGAGTTCCATGCTGTGAAGTCACGGACGTAAACATCTGGCCAGATGCTGTGACAATCTGGGACTCCAGCCACAGCACCAGAGAGTTGGAATAGATTGTTACTCCCGCCTTGGGTTGGTTTAAACATAAAGTTTTGCTGCAAGTAAGTCATGAAGATTATTTGGTCTAAGCAGTTCTAATTTTTCTGGCTCCGTGTAAAACACTGTCAGTCATTTGATAGCTGGCAGGCTTGCTGAGATGTAACTCCTTCCACCTTTATTTTTCTTTTTTAATAAAGAGCAGTAACTCATTCTACAGTTTAATGAACCCCACTTACCGTAGGGCTATTGCAGCAGCTGAGTGAGACCTTTAACGAACGATTGGTTTGCTGTTTGTCTGATTACAACCGCTGCTGGAGGTACCCTGCTTTGCCAAGGATGGAGTTTGTTTTTCTAACTAAATTAATAATTTGTTTCAATTATCTGCTCTTTTCAAGTGTTTTCTGGGACGCTACAGAATGAAAGAAAATTATTATTTTTAAGGACAAGGCAGACATTAACTGCCGTTTGCATAACTTAGAAGAGCACTGAGGATCCAGCTGCTCACGCTCGCATTTTTGCCTTTCTTTCCCTAGGTACGCTAGTTTGTACTTCTGTTGTGCAATAGAAGACCAGGATAACGAGCTCCTGACACTAGAGGTCGTTCACCGATACGTGGAGCTCCTGGACAGATACTTTGGAAACGTAGGTTTTGCTTGCTCGCGTGAACTGCATTCCTGGCTGGCTGACAAACAAACAGTTAATCTGTAGTTGTTTTGCTTCGTGTTTCCATCTGCACCACTTGTCCTGTAGGCACTCTCAATCCAGAGTGAATTTCATTATTAGAATATTTTATAAAATAGTGCTGGAACTCTCGTAAGATTTTTGCTCCATCCTTACCCCCTGCCCCCAAAAGTAATCTTGATGCTCCGTATATCTTTCTCAGAACAGATTTCAAGGGGAAAAGCTTGAGGAAAATGACTTTTAAAACTCCCCTGGGTGACAGTTCTTTATTTCTCCCTCCTGACATCTTCAGATATACTGGTTTTGTTTGTTTCATCATATTGTGTAAGAATTAAGCATGTATAAATAGGAAAAGGATAAAGTGGGGGTGCTTTTTTTAAGAAAATCCCTGAAGAAGGTCCACATAATTCTTTCAGTAAGTCTTTAAAGACCACAAGAGACCCACCTTTCCTATGAACATTTTTTAAAGTTGTCCCCGCTACCTCAATTCATCTCTTTATTTAAATAAACTGTGCCGTGACTCACATTGGTACCGCCTGAAAACAAAGCAGCAGCTGGTGACTGTACGGTCACTAGGACAGGGAATTTGTCTTGCTCTGTGAAACCGTGCGTGGACGTATGTAACCCATATTACAAGTGCTATTTAGGACCTCTTACAAGGTTAGTAGGCTAGGAAGTCAGCTTTGTTTGCTGAAAACCAGTATGGAAGTACTGTATCGTATAAAATACAGTCAGTGGAATACCTGCGCTGTAAATCCAGGCTGTATCTGTGGAGAGAGTATGTGTGGAAGCTGCAATATTGCATAATATGCAGTATCTTCCTTCACCCTGCTACCTAGTGCACATGTTGAATATATCTGATCATCTTAACTTTTGGCCCAGTAGTGCTTACAATGCTGTAAAAGTCATTTAAATGTTGGGCGTCCTTTTGTTCTGGCAGGTGTGTGAGCTGGACATTATTTTTAACTTTGAAAAAGCTTATTTTATTCTGGATGAGTTTATAATTGGTGGAGAAGTACAAGAAACTTCCAA
Source organism: Ardeotis arabs (assembly GCA_011801015.1). Taxonomy (NCBI): domain Eukaryota; kingdom Metazoa; phylum Chordata; class Aves; order Otidiformes; family Otididae; genus Ardeotis; species Ardeotis arabs. Next base: position 38,649 of record JAAGAY010132376.1, read on the forward strand.
GAGATCTGCAGTGAAAGCCATAGAAGACTCTGACATGTTGCAGGAGGTAAGGCAGGGGAAGACAAAAGACAAACACCACATCTTCCTTGTTTGACAGGAGCTTGAAATACAGCTGAACACTTCTGGTACTTAATTATCCCAATGAGTCTTAAGTTCAGTGTCGATAGCGGTTAAGGTAGCAGTTACGTAAGCTTTCAGTTCAACCCTCTTGCATCTTGCAGAATCATCTGGAGGCTCTTTATATTGCTCTCTTGCAGTTTCACTGCTAGAGTTTCTCGGATGTTGTATTCAGAAACAGTTTAAGACATAGCTAAGGTACTTATATAATACAAGAACATAGTCTAAGATTCTATTTTACGTATACGTACGTATATATAAACACAGAAAAATCTATTCTGTTTCACTAACACATTGGAAACAGATGACCCGCTATTAACATTTAAAATTCATTCACAGACACCTGTGTAGTTTCTCTGCAGGGCACAGATGTGTAACCTTTGCTCAGAACCCTGCAGGAATTCTCTTCTGTAACTGGTACCGTTGAGCCAGGAATGGCAAAACCAGTTGAATGGGATGGATTTACTTCATTTTTGCCTAGGGAGCGAAGGATCCATTCTAATACTGAAGGGAACAGCATGCTGGTGGAGATAGCTAGGAGTACACTACGCAAGTCGAGCGGTTTTTCAAAGTGGTCTGGCGTTTGCACGTGGAAGTAGACCAGCTACGGACATGATGAGTTTAGCCACAACCATTCTGTGTCATGATTTGAAGATTAGATTCTAAAAGGCTGTTAAAGGTTTTTAAAGCAGAATTCTTTCTACATTTTAAGTAATCTGGTCTAATTCCATGCAAAACTACAACTGCCTTCAAAGAGGACGAGAGGATTCGTTTGAATGTTACTGTACCATTACATAATGCATCAATTGATTCTTTCTTTTTTCTTTTTTTTTTTTTTTTTTCCCCTCCAGACAGTGGAAGAGTACATGAACAAGCCCGCATTTTAATGTTAAAATGACCAGGGGAGGAACTGCTTGTATGCGGCTCCGGAAATAGTTTCCCAATGTGCCAGATCCTCGGAGAAATACCAAAAACCAATAACTACAGGGGTTTGTTTGTATAATGGTGAAGATGAAGGTCAGCTAATGTAGCACGGGGTTTAACAATTCTGTACTTGCGTTACTCTGCGTTTGAGTTTCTCAGAATTGTTATTGCCCTTGATTTAGTTTCTCTCCTCCTTGCTGGACTAAACACTTGGTTCGTATCATGCCTTTTAGCTACGGGTTTTGTCATTGTAAAGCGTTACTCTGGCAGTAATTTGAAGAGGTGTTTTTACTAGTTTTGGTCCACTGCTGACCGTATGACTCTACTTTTGTACAAATGTCCATTATTTTGAATGTAATGATTGTTCTGCTCTAATAATAATTTTTTTTTCTAAAAGCCAAATTGTTGTGGGTCCTGATTTCGCAAGCTTGTTTTGAAAATATTATCCTGTCTAGTATAAGAAGAAATATGCTTCTCCTTGGACCAGCCCCTTTCTTTCACTATCTTCCTTCTATTTTCTGCTCCAGTCTGCTAAGACAACTTCTCCAACCGCTATTAGAGCACACTCCATCCCTCCATTTAATCTGGAAGACTGTGTTGACTCAAGGTAGGCTTCTCCCAGTTTTAATGAATGGTTTTGCTGCTGCATGCAGATGGCCTGGTTCTGTCTTTCTCCTCGTTTTCCTATCCCCTTCCTAGGTCCCCTGGACCACGACAAAGGCCACAGCCTTTGGCAGTGTGCAACTGTAGAGCAGGAGATAGCCAGAAGAGAAGAAATGAGTCTTTAGGATTGTAGGATGAAGACCATCTCGTTGATCTTTTGACTCTGTATCCACCAATAGCCGGTTTTCCCAGTAGAGTTTTCCAGTCCCTAGTTCACACACCTGTTGAGATGATCAGCTTTCTAGTAGTTGAAGACGGCCCATTTTTATGAAGGTTGGACAATTTAATCAACATTTTGTAACTTTGCACAGAGGGAAAAAGGGTAAAATAGCAGAGAGGAGAAGAAACAGCTGAGTCTTACTGTGTTATAAAACGTTGTAGCTGTGTGCGGGGAGCCAGGTGTTGTAACTTGCGTGTCTTTCTGTCAGTGCAACTTGGACTCTCAAAACTGATTTAACTGGCTTCCTTAGAGAGATTATTTTCTCCTTTAACAGAATTCAAAGCTCAGAGAAATTATCTTAGCACATAACTCCTAGCTAAGTGTTTTGTCCCTATCAAATCATGAAATTATCCTATGCAAAAATTAGGTGAGTTATCAGAGAAATATGCCAGAATGATCTGACCATTGATTTGCATTTCCCTTCAACATACAATTTCTTTGGTTTCTGGGATGTAAAGTCAGGGATTTTTCTGATCTTTAAATGTCCTGCATGCTTATTCTAATTTTTTCATTGCTCCTTCCTTCCCAGTCTGTTCGTACCTTTCTGGGGAGGGATTTAGGGGGGTGTTTTGGAGGGTGGCAGTACTCTGACGCAATGTGACAACTCTGCTAATCGTCAGCCCGCTTTTCTGCCTGTGTTATCCGGTCTGTTAGTAAAACTGTGATGAGCTGGTTCATGGCATCATGCTGCTCTTTTTATAATTACTTTATCCATCTGGTTTTTGTTGTGTGGGTGTCAAAGGCATACTTTCAGCACTGAAAAAATAGTGAAATTGCTGAAGGGCTTTTAATAGCTCTGAAGACATTCAATTTAATAGTAAATTAATGAGATGGTATGAGTTGTATATTATTTTCTCATGGTTTGAAATGGAATTTTTTAAAGTAGAGTGTTTAATTGATTAAGAAGCCACTTCAGAGTGTGCAAAGAGGCTCTTTACTTTTATAAGTGACTTCTGTTCAGTGAAATCGTCAGTAGTTTTTATTTGCTTTTACTCTTTTTTGGAGCCATGCTGTGATTCTCTGACTCTTATAACTGTCAAGTTGCTTGAATTCTGGAGTATATAAAAATAGGAGTTCTGAAAAGGAACATCTTTCATTTCAAATGAAGAAGGATTCCTTACGGGAAAAAAAAGAATGCCTTAGCTAGGGGTGCTTATGGCAGCCATATCTATATAGCATCTGAAATAAATAGCGTGGCCAAAGTGACGTATCCAGTGTCATCTTGAGAAGCGTGGAGGAATCGGTACGGTTTCCTTGCCCTGGCACAAAAGGTCGCCGGAATATGGTGTGCCCGTTGTGCGAACCGCCTTTGTGCTGCGATGTTGGATGGAAAGTATGTGTGAAGCACTCAAAAGAATTGCTAAATTTTATATTCCTGCTCAAGTGCCAGTCTGTATGTACAGCATCTTAAGAACAGATGGATTTGAAACGTAAAACTTGTATTTATACCTTTTACAGCCTTCAGTGAGAAAGGGGTCACTCACCTAAGTGGTGGTCTAGTGGCCTTCAGCTCAACCCAACTCTTTCTCCAAAGGGAAGAAGCCCAAATGAAGCTTGGTTTTATTATCAGGTTGCCTTTGTGCCAAAATGCCTGCGCCTCCGTCTTTGTGGAGCTCTTTCGCCATCAGCAGGACTCTACACAGGTTGGTGCGTTGCGGAGTGTAGCTCATCAGAAGATTTGTGTCTCTCTTGGTTCTTAGTCCTTTGATTTTTCCTAAAGCAGGAGATACAGATATCTTCGTATATATTCACAAATCTCTTGGAAGCATTGCCGTTTGCTGTTGATGTTTCTCTTTCCACCCTGTCTGGCTGTTCTAGGAAACGCTCAATGTCAAGTTTGCTGACATTACTTTATGAAATTATTATAAAAAAAAAAAATTAGAAAGCAGGTTCCTTAACAGGTTTCCCAATCTCACTAACATCTTTAGTGCTTATCTACGCTCTCACCTTGCTGACAAGCCTCAAGCACTTAGTCCTAGTCTGCAAAGTTGAGTTTACTAAAATAACCATAAATCATGGTTACTTTGCTGGCCTAGATTCCCTTCCTTGCTTTTGCCAACCTTATCTAACAAAAAGCTTCTTGATTTTCTTATGAGCATCTCTGCCTGGAGGATTCTTACTGTGATCTTCCTGCTTACCAGTTGTGACAGGGCTGGTTCTCTGTCACGAGTTGTGACATCTTTGAACATATCATGGAAATTAAAAAGAGAGAGGCAGACAATTAGACTGCAATAAAAATAAGTGTAATAATAACGAAAGGAACATTAAAAGTTTGACATCGTTATGAGTGAGAGGCAAGAGTGGATCTCACAGGATTAGTGGACTCGTGTAATTTCTGTTTCTTTTTTTCATTATTTGTTTCTGAGTGTTGCAGCTCATTAAAAGGTGTCAGCTCTTACAAATAACTATAGGAAAATTGACATTTAGGTTACCTCCTGCCAGCTTTTGCTTAACAAAAAGCCACTTAAAGTGAATCTTCACAGGTCCCTCTAGCTGCTTCTACAAAAAGAGCCCTGTGCTGTCAGAAACCCAACTTATAAAATTTAGGTATGGTTCTGTGACTGAATTTATGTTGGACAGAGTGATGCTGTACTTACAAAAGGTTTAATTACTATTTTCATTTATTTTACAGTCCTTCCAATGACTAACACATTTTTTAATCCTCTGCTTAGCACTGTGCTGTGTTGTAAGCCAGCGTGCGGTAACGGTGTGTTAGGGGTCAGGAGGGATTGGTTTCAAAGGAAAGAGAAGAGTTTAACAGCGTGAGTGAGGCTTTCAAAGACACCCAGAGACGTTCCGTCAATGCAGTTCATAAAGAGAGAACACGTTCGTGACGTTCCACTCCTCGGAAAACGCGTTAGGAAATCCTTCTGTTAGCGCAGCTCCCGTGGGAGGGGGACGTTGCTCTCGCCCTGCGTGAAATGACGAAACCCAAAGGTCTCAGCTCTGTGGTTCATCCCTACGGTGGGATTTGCATTAACTTCATCTGATGCCTTCATGAGCACGGAGTCTGCATCATCACTTACATCGTATTTTTTAGCTGCCAAGAGCTTGTGCGCTCAGACCAGGTAACAGCATCCTTCCAGGGAATTTGACGATGTTCGTACTGAATTCAGTAGCGTGTGTGTTCATTAGCAAGATCACGGTACAAATAAAAAGAAAATAAAAATACAGCTGTTGATTTAAATGTCCATGAGGATTTTTTGGGGAATTTCTGTCGTGAAGATAGCTGGTCTGGGTTGTACAGCAGTGAAAGCTTAGCGTTGATAGCAGAAATAACGGGCTGCGCTGCAAGAGACTTAATGTTTGCTGTCATGGAAACCTGTTGCCTTGGAACATGACTAATGAGAGCAGGCTAAGGGAAAGGAAGGAGCTGTTCTTGAAATTACTGCTCGGCGAACCCTTAGGAAGACCAGCAATATACATGATCAGAAATTACAGTTATTTCAAGTTCCATTGCCTAGTCCACTTAACCTTATCTTTTTATTTACTTATTTAACGGCGCTTGTAACCAGATGTTTTACTACAAAGAATGCTGTAAAATAGTGCAAAGCTAATCTCTCAACGTATTTGCATTCCTGTTTCCCAGTATGCCTGACTTCTGTGGAAAAGGACGCACGGAAAACAAACTTGTGGCTGGTCTGGAACGCCCCGGTAAGCCGGGGGAGAGTTAGCAGTTCAGCGGAGGATTTTTGCTTTTGGCTGTGATTGTTCATTTTAAAGGCAGTTGACGTACATGAGGTAGGGAACGTTTTGGTCTGCGTATCCGTATGGAAAAATCTGCTCACCCCTGTGTATCAGTGGGGGAAGATTGCTGTTCTCTAATGGTGAAAGGAAACTTGGTGGGGGGAATATACAGAAGGTATCTTAAAGTCTGCTTTGCCCCTCTGTCATCTCCTTGTAGAATTCCCACTGAGAATTCTCCTCTCTCCCGGAGCCTCTTGCTCCAAACCCAACATGTATCATTACACACCAGATCCTGCAATGGAGAGCAGAAATTTGCTAAGGTCTTCTGAGTGATGATGGGCTTTTTTTCTGCAAAGGTGAATTTTGTGTTGTAAAAAACAACGCTGAATATAGAGTCCCTGGGTACCTGGGGTGACAAATTCATTACAGCCTGCTGCGGATCTCAGCCTCTCTCTGGACCGGGATCTTGCATGAATAAATTGCCAGCGGCTGTGTAAGTCTTGCGGAGAACACGATTCGAGGTCCTTCTGGAAGCTACGAGTGAGAAGTCAGCCTTAGCTGAGCAGAGCCGACAATGACAAATCACGGAGGAACGTCCTCACAGAAGTGTCAGGTGAAATAACACGTTATTTTTGTATTTCTCAAGAGGGCTTGGGATGGCAAGAAAGGAGTATTCTGAGAAAAAGAACAAAGAACCGACTGGGTTTGTAAGCTGATGGCTGCATTTTGGGCGAAGGAGGATTTTTTTTCTGGTGTCTGTTGTCCATCATGAGGTGGTCCTTGTTCTCAGAGGCTTGGGAGATGGGTTCTTGTTTGGCAAGGACCAAAGTGGTGTGTTACGTTGGCAATGAGAAGAATGTTCTGATGGCAAAAAAGGTACTGCAGAGGGCAGTGAAATATTATCAGTTATTTTAAAATACAGTATGCCAGCTCCTTCCCTGAGACGTAAGCCCAGTGCTGGGGTCGGCAGGGCTGGGGCAGTCAGTGATGTGGCAGTGATGCGGGTGGGGAGCAGGGCTCAGAGGCGTGGTTTGGTAAGACACGACCATGCATTGTGTAGGACATGGCTTTGGGGAAAAAAAAAAATAATCTCAACTTAAAATGCGTTTACTCTAAATTGCTAGCATTTTGCTGCCTGGGAAGGGCTAAGAGCACACGTGGGCAGCAGATCTGTGAGAGCGCACGGCGGTCGAGTGGCTCCCAGTGTACGAGCACCCAGATGGTGCCCCAAGCTGCTGTGGTGGCTTCCAGAAGGAACGGGAGACCAAGTCCTTTGGGACACCGGGAGGAGTGGGCTGGGAGATGCAAGGGTTTTTTTTTTATCATTTTTTTAGATAAGTGCTTTCTAAGGCTGGATATGTGAGGCAGAGGGTGTTGGGCAGGGGCTCATGCCATGGCAGCTCTCAGCCTGTGTGTAATACTCTTTTTTTTTTTTTTTTTCCTTTCTTTTTCCTTCCCCAACCCTCTGCTTTACTCCCTAATTGACTGCCTTTGGTGAAGAGATTGAGCTAACAACAGTATTTCTGCCTCCAGCACCGCGCTGGGGGAGGTCGGGAGTCGCGGGCTGTAAGCAATTTAGCTTATATATCATATATATAAAAACTAAATATATGATTCTGTGATATCTCCGGTCCCCTGCCACGGCCATTCCCAGCTGGAGAGCAAGCAGCTGCTGTCTGGGATGCGCTGCCGTGGGAGCCGGGCTCGGAGAAGACTGAGGGCTTGGCTTTGCAGCCTGAAGCTAGCAGGGAGAATAAAGCATTGCAGACATTAGTAATTAATCCCCTGTCAGAGCGAAATCTCAAATTACCCCGTTTATTTCCCTCTCTTCTGCTTTGCAGATTTTCTGGGTAAGACGCCGTTGTCCGTGTGACAGAAGGGCTCGCCGTCTGGAGGAAAAATCGGAATTTTAACTACGGAGAAGCAACCCCTTTCCAGATTACTTCTTGTGCTTCTAACTTCCACGACACCGAGCCCAGGTTGCTTAACGAAGAGAGGGAATGGTGGCTGCACTCACACATAATTATTTTTTTCACGCCCGCACATTTTGGCACAACCTTAGCGAGTCACAGACCCACGGGTGGTGGGGTGGGGTGGTGGGGTCTTGAATTTAGCAGCATCGGACTTGTTGATGCTTCTCTGCGTGTCTGTCTGGGCCCCCTTGTTGCTGGGAAGAGTTATCTGGGCAATTTCGAGGACGGCTTAACCCCCTTTGTACGTCTTGGGAAGGTGAGGGAGATGCCGTGCTCGCTGCCCGGCCCAGCTCTGCGGAGCGGGGAAGCGTCCCTGCCAGATGCGCAAGCAGCGTTTTCCGAAAGGCCCAACGCTAGGTTTTTTTTTTCCTTTGATTTTTTTTGAGTCGGTATCTAATAAATGAGCTTGCCTGAGGAAGTTTGGTTTTTTTGGTGTTCAACAGAAAAGTTTACCCTTTGAAGGAGCCGTTGCTGCACACACATGGTGAAACTCTTCGGGCGGCGGCAGCAGAGATGACCCCGCACCAAACCCCGCGCGTTGGGGAGGAAGTTCAGGCTGTTATGTCGATACCTTTTTTTATCTTTTTAATGAAACCTCCTTCCTGCCATTTGAGAGGAGAGGAGGGTTTGACGTCATGTGCTGATGAGTCACTGCTTTTAACAGGCCAGCGAGCAGGGCTGGAGAGCTCTGGCTGGAACAGCCGCTCTGTTAATCATTCACAAAAAGCCCAGAGAAAGCTCAAGGGGAATGCTTGTGAATAATTAAATTTCTGTTTTCATTAGGAAGGCTCCGTTGATTTACCTGGACCTGCTAGAACCTCAGGTACTGGGAAGTGAGGGAGGAGGACAACTATCTCATGGGTTTATTGATGCCCCTGTAAATAGCTTTTGGATAGTCAAGCGTGTACATGATTTAACAATTTTCTGACTGTCAGCTACACCTCGCTTGCTACAACCACTTCAACCCATGTTTTCCAGAAGAGAAAGCAGATGCCCTTGATAGGACAAGACATAGATTTTCCCAGAAGATCTGCTATACATCGTAGCCTAAAGTCATGTGTTCTCAAAGGAAGCAGAGTTGTCCAGGTTTGTGCACTGACGGTTCTCCTGCTCATAAACACCTTTATTTTGAGGATGACTCCATCATTTTGAGGTAAAGCTGAATCAGATCTTGGCAAGATACGTTGCCCTCATCTTTGTGATGAGCTTTAAACTTCATGCCAACATGTGATGATCAGAGAGTTCAGTAGATTCTCCTTTGGATGAGTAGGACTGTTATTTCAGTGAAGGTCCAAACTGGGTAAAATCCAGTGAATTATTCGCTGCTCAACTCTTCCTCTTCTAGGTTGTTCAGGTGTCTTAGACAAGACAAGAGCTGCTGCTTTTTACCCAGAGGTAGAATTAGATGGACAATTTTACTCCCAAAGCAAGCCCATCCCCAGAGTGGTCAGTTGAAGCTGCCTTAGAAGAGAAGCTTGCCGCTTGGCTTTGACAAAATGTTAGATTTGGCTTCACCCACGCAGCTGGAGCGCTGGGGCCATCAGGGGCGTGGGATTGCTTACGAACATTTACTTTAATTGCCTATACGATGTGAGCAGAAAGTTGTTATTCTGGCTGACAGAGGAATAATGAGAAAAACCACCTCCCACACTATGAGACCACCTGAGTCTGAAGAACTCTGTTTCTGTCTCGGGGCATTGCTCTCGTAGATTGATGATATCCCACCAATGTGTAGGCAGGACCTAATGAGCTATAGCCATTGAAAGAGCAAACTGCTAAATAATTTGTTAGAAATGGAATATGTTTTTCTTCTTTCAACACCGTGGCCAATTTGCTGTGGATTTACCTTCTCTAGTTGATTAGTAGAAAAGTTTCATTGATTATATCAACTTCTCCATACCCATGCTAGCCCCAAATTCTAAAGCTTCTTACCACAGTGAAATGCAATGGGCTGCACTGTTCTCAACAGATGGAAAAAAAAATATTCATAGCTGAATCCAGACAGTATCACTGTGGAAGAGAGTGTTGTCCTAGAAATGCAATAGCTGATGATTTGCCATTTCTGTAATGAGATGATTTCCAGAGCCTGCTTCTCCGTCTGCAGGTGCAGTGGCCGGTCTGGACCCTTTCCGAAGAGCTGGCCTCTCTCCCTGAGCAGGTATGTGCCTCTTGGTGGGGTGGCTGCTCAGGTATTTAGGGGGAACAGCAAAGGACCAGCAGAGATGATACGTGAAATCTTACGGGGGGAGCAAGGTGTTTTATTGGAACGGGTTGACATCTGGGATGCCAGCAACAGGCTGGTGGTCCTGAGCTGGGAAACCAGAGCCAGAGGGATGGGGCAAGTGGTGGGCTAAATAATCAGGAAGAGCAGCAGAAGCAGGGATAAACGAAGGCCAGAGGAATGTTGGAAAGGCTTCTCTGCAGACGTGTAGGAACTGGCGTTGGTGGGGAAAGCAGGAGATCCCTGCTGAGGAGTTCAGAGGATGGCTGGACCGGCTCTTTCCCAAGGTGTACCTGCACAGCACAGGAGACTGGCTATGGAGAGACTGGGAACAAACTGGGACTGAACTGGGGGAGGAAGATGGGAAGGCCAGTAATGCTGTGCTCTCTTCACAGGTGTGACCTGGTATCTACCAGGGGACACCAGAGGGAAAATTTTGGACTTTGCATGGCAGAACAGAAGGACTGAAGAAATTGTAAGTGACCAAGTTGCATCTAGCTTTTCAGATGATTGCCATGCTGTGGTGGGTGGTGGTGTCCATGCAAACCCACAGAAGGTGTGGTCAGAAGGAAGTGGGGATTGCGTTGATTCTGGCAGTGGCAGCACTCGATTTACCAACGTTGACAGTGAGAGGTTCTGTATATTCCCTGTCCCAAGCGATCGGAAATCATGACCCAAATGTCTGTCTTCTTCATAGAATCACAGCTGGAGAAGAAGGATGGCCAAGGATGCTGATTTGTAACTTTGGTCCTGTGGCACGTCCTTCCCGGAGCTCTTCTTGTTTGACTTCGGCCTTCTGAGCCTTTGGGATTCCTGTGCTCATCCTTATTCATTTTAAGACCTGGAAAAACTTAAATATTGAAAGCTGTGATGAATGGCATTGTAAGTACACCTAGCTTTACTAATACCATATAATAATTGTGAGATTTGAATTCTTCAGTGTCACGAGCCACTGAGTCTGGGGGTGGGATGCAGCCCACTTTGAATGTCACAATAATAACGAAGGTCATCTTCCAGAGCAAAGTTGCTATTGAAAAGTTGAGGAATATTGAAAACAGAGGAAATAAAACATGAACGTACAAAGCAGGAGAATAAAACAAAATCAAAAGGAGGAGAGCAGTCAAAATCTAAAAAGAACGGTTTCTGAGGCCTCGTGTCAAACGTTGACTCTACAAAAGACGCTTCTTTTCAGTTGCTCATTAAAAAGAGTCCTACTGAAGACTTATTGTTCCCTGAGAAATCAGATGCATTGTGCAGTCAAGTATCATCTTAAAAAAGAAAAGGATTTCCAGAAAGATATGGATGCAGGAAAGCAATAAAGCCCAAAGACGTTATTAAAAAACACCCAGAGCCATTGGCCATGTGAGGTGTATTACAAAACAGGGAAGCAATCAGCAACAAGAAATCTTCTGGGAGACCAAAGCCAAAGTCTGCATGTAATCCTGTGCACCGGGGAGCCTCTGATCTCCCTCTCCCGGAGGCCTCGCCATGTGGATGAAGACGGCTGACGGCCTTTGCTCCAGCATTTCGACAGCTGGAGGCATTCTCTGCAGGAAGGGCTGGCAGGCTTAAAAACAAGTCTGAAAATTTTCCCTTTTCTCCAGCCACATTTTTTTGCAAGTATAGGGTTTGTTTTTTTTTTTTTTTTAAATAACTGATTCAGCCAGCCATTTAATCTCTTGCTCTCTGTACCCAGCAAAAAAAGTGTGAGTTTGTCTGGAAAAATAATAATTGGGGAAAGATTAACACAAGGGACCAAAGCCTTCTGCAATGAAACTATGGGCTCTGGAACCTACCACCAGCCTAGGTCAACAGTAACCAGAAATTGTCCAGTGGGTTTTGAGATGAATTGCGGTCTCCGGCCGATGTCCAAGTTGAGTATTCTGTCCCTCAGGCTCTCTCAACAGAGTGCAAGCCTGTCTGCTCGCCTGCCTTGGCGCTCGTTAGCGATCAAAGGGGTGTGGGGTAGGAAAAAGCACAACTGGTCAAATAATCGGATTTCTTCCCTCGTTTGCAGCCTCTTCATTTGTGCTTGGGAGGGCTCGTCCAGCCTCCTTGAAGCTGCCAGCTCTCCAGGGCTGCAGTCAATGTCTTACTCACATGGCAAAGCATTAGGGAGCTCTTGTAATGCCATGGCCTGTTGCGTTAGATGTGTCATTACTAATTATTGACAGAGCACGCAACGATTGGCTTGAGACATGTCTGTTCTTGGTTTCTTTTATGAGAAAAAGAACAGTTTCTAGAGTTAAATTAACAGGCTTAAAACCTAAAAAATATGCTTGTTCTCCCATGCTTGAGGGATAGGTTTGTTTTCTTCTAAGGTCAGGAATAAGTTTCTCATCCAGCTTCCATCCTTGATCCGACGCGGCGTGGTTTACAAAGGGCTCCGTGTCCTGTGTAAGCTAGCTCCTCAGATGACTCCAACGCATGAGCTACAAGCTGCTCTCCCAGGTATGGTACCAAGGGCAGAAGAGTTGTTCTGACTTTGGTGTGGTTGTTAACGACTCGGCGATTCTCAAAAGTGGCCAGTGGGCATCCTGAGAATCAGTGATGGCTCATAAAGATGGAAGTGATGTTCTCCATTTTTTCAAGAGCGTGGCACTTTGTCTCTTCAGAGAGACAAAGACGTGCCTTTCTTCTAGATCCCAGCCAACCGGAAAACAAGGTCAACCCCATTGTGTTGGAACAGATGGCTTCCTCCCATGTTGTGGCATCTCCCTGGCCAAATGGAGCCTGACTGTACATAAATACCAAACGCAGCTCTACGTGGAAGTATAGTGGGACAACACAGAGTTAGGAGAATTTAGAGCTGCTGACAAAATGACCAATTTTTTTTTTCCAAAAACAATCACTCAGCATTTACAGTCACTAGTTTCCTTTCTCTTCAATAGCCATCCTTTAAACAAAGCTGGCAGGTGACAGGTTATCCCAGTCCCTCCTGGGGAAGGTTTTCAGTGGAAGATGGCTGGAAGCAACTGCGCAAGAAGAGCTGGATATATTCTGAGCCGTCTCCACCAGCAGAGAGAGGTTTTGTTGGGTCCTGTGGAAATGTGAGCTAAATCAGATCTGATCTGGATGCTGAAACAGGAAGTTGACTGTGAAACGTGGATTAATATTATATGGGAAGGAGGAGGACCATATGACGTTCATGACAGGTAGCCCTGGCAGCATGTGGAGAGCCCTGCCTTTCCAAGGGTGGCGTTCAGAGCTCTCCCCTCCAGGTTTATCTCCTTAGCTTCTTTTCAGAAAATAGAGAAGAAACGTAATCTAATCCCCTTGGCACTCAGAGGCCCTGGCTCAGCAGAGGACACTCCAGCTCAGTAACGAGCGATGCTGCTTCGTGACTCATTTCCTCTCCTTGGCCACTGAGTCACTGTCCCTTCTCATTGATAAAAACTACCTGAAAAAGTCTGAACGGATTCACAGGCACTTGGTGTTTTATCTAACTTTGGATGTAGAACAAGGCACTTAAAGACAGGGAGGTTTGTTGCCCCCTCCAAAACACCACATTGAAATACAGATTTAGCAAGCGCGTTTGAAAGCTTGGCTTAAAAACGTACAGGTTTTCTTTGGCCAGTAGGTCATCGCTAAAAAAGGACTGAACGGCAAAGGTAAGGACTTCAGGGGTGTTCAGATCTGAGCTAGAGCTGAAACTCTGTTCTGTAGCTGGGGCTTGTTTCCAGAGCAGTACAGAACTCAGGTCTGGATTGGAAATATCATCAGTCTTTTAAGTCAAGTGCCAAGCTCAAGCAAGGACCTTGACCTGGGTCTCCCAGTTGCGCCTAGTGGTAGTTTACATGCCTTTGTGCTCACGCATCTGTGCGGGAGGAGAATCCACCTGGAACACCTCCACCCTGCCTCCTTGACCACCCCGTCTGCTTTCTTCTGCCTGGGTTTCCCTTCTGACTGTATCTTGGTGTTCTTCTTGTTAATGGGTGACTCTTCTTCCGGAAAGGCTACCCGCTCCCCACAGGTTTGTCTCTCCTGTGGGGTTTCGTTGTGCTCATGCTGGCTCAGAAGCTGACGTGGCCTCAGGACTGAGCCTGCTTGGCCTCTCCTTCTGGCCCATGTATACCAATCCACTCCTGGCAAGGGATCCAAGGTGTTTTAAAAGCAAACCCGGTTTGTTACAAAATAGAGAATTTTCTGAAACACTTCTGTTTATTTTAAAGATTTATTTTTTTTTCTTTCTTCACTTAAAGTTTTTCTTTTTACTTCTATCAGTACTAAAGTCATCCTGTTTTAAGAAATTTATGTTTTTCTCTTTTGAGATGGAAGCTAATTTAACACAATCAATTCCAATATCCTGATAAAGATAGCTCACTTGTTTAAACCTCTTCATAAATCCCAGGGAAAAAATACCACCATAAGCATTAACAGGCTGAAGCAAGCTAGATGCAATTATGTATTTTTCAATAAATTCAGGCTAGCCCCCCAAATTCATGTACTTCCATCCTTTTTCTTGTGACTTGGTTATCTAACGTAATCATGATGTCATGATGTGATATGATGTGACATTCCTTCACTCTGACCTTCTGTTTGGTTCCAGTAGTTCCAAAGGAGACCTCCCAACCTGCTTAGAGGACCCTGCCAGAAGGCAAACTTGTTATACCGAGACCTCCTTTACGTAGATGTCCTTTCTTCTCCCAAGGAAAAGCGATCCTAATCATGAGAGCTGCTGACCCCACCTCCGTAGACTTGGCGGCGTTCATCATCCCAACTCTTGACTTTGGTAAGATCTGGTGAACATTCAAAGTGACCAAAAGAGACTGGCTGATAGCGGCAGAAACCAGGAGCTTGGGCTGAGACCTTCGTTTACCGCAGTAAGTCGATACACCCCCCCCGGAATAAACACACAAATGAGAATATTACCGTAAGTAGGCCCGTTGTGTGAGACAGCTAAGGCATGAGGGGAAAACAAAGCGAAACCTGGCTCCATAAAATCTGATTAATAGTTTTTGCTAGAAAATGCTGGCAACACGGAGATTTTATTTGTGTTGAGTCGTAGAGATTGGCTGAGACTAAATGACTGAAGCTGAGCAAGGATTGACGTCTATGCCTGATTTACATGTGCTTTGACCAAAACAATCTTGATGTTCGTATGTGAAATGTTTCCAAAGTCTTTGCAGAAGCAAGCCCCTGAAAATTAACTTTCGAAGGCTGGTAAAGTATTTCCCCAGAGCTCATGGATATTTAAATCACTGTTGTTTGGCTGTGCTCATTACAGGATGCATCCTTCTCTCCTGATTAAGATGTTTCTCAGATCTGTACAGTTAGGTAAGCACAAATGACTGAGAAAGATTGATTTATGAGTTACTGGCCCTCTGTAACGCCTGATGATTGGTGCAGTCTTGGTGTAGTTTGGGTTGTATCTCCAGTGCAGCTGCTTGGAGTTGTCTGTACCGTCTTTGCGACTCTGCTTCCCCTCTGGGAGGGAGACAGGACCATGCCTGAACCTGGCTTCTGAATTTCTGCGTTCTTCTACGTTTGCTTTTCTTGGTTGCCTTTGAGACAACTCATGAAGGGACTTAGTAGAAGGGCGTTAAAATATCGCTGAATGTTGGGGCTTCTTCATTTGGTTTTAGTTCTAGAGCTGCATTTTAGTTAGTCCTCTTTTCTGTCATTGAAGTCATATTAAAATACAGTGTGTGTTTTGGAACAGAAAATTAAGTGTACCAAAGCAATTTGAAAACTAATAGCTATCAGGAGCTACATTTAAGTCTGCAAGCAGCCTAGGGGTTTGCTGTTCTTGCAGACAAGTTTTCAGAAAACTCTGAAAGGAGTTTTGGTAGACGAGGGGTAATGGGTTTAAAACAGAAGGAGTCAGATTCAGACTGGATATAAGGAAAAAAATTTTTACACTGAGGGTGGTGGAGCACTGGCCCAGGTTGCCCAGAGAGGTGGTGGATGCCCCATCCCTGGAAACATTCCAGGCCAGGTTGGACGGGGCTCTGAGCAACCTGATCTGGTTGGAGATGTCCCTGCTCCTTGCAGGTGGGTTGGACTGGATGACCTTTGAAGGTCCCTTCCCACCCAAATTTTTCTGTGATTCTCTGGGTAGGATGCAGAAAGGTTGCATCACTGCCACAGCTCTGGCTGGCAGAACACATAAGAGCAGAATCCCGTTGCTTAGCGACTCGTGAAGGATCATTAACCCTTTCCCAGCACTGCCCAGTGTTTTTACAGAAGCCCTCCTTGAGGCATCTTTGCGGACAATAATTAAATATGAAGAAACTGCTCTAATATCTTTAGCTACTGGGTGCATTAATTTATGCATCATTAATGTTAAATGGAGGACCATCTTAATCTTACTATTCGTTACTGAAGGAGATCACTTAATCAAAAGTCATTTTTCCCTAGTTATGACATGCAATTATTGCAACAGATCATATAATTACAGTAACGATGGAGTAAGAAGTGATTAAAAATAATTTGAGAGTGATGGTGGTTAATGGTATGGGTGATATTTCCTCATATGAACTCAAGTATTTCTAAAACTTCTGCTCAGTTTAAAGACTGAGTCCATGAATCGACAGCGTTCTTGCGCAGGGGGCCTTAAAGCAGAGTTTTGGTAGCATTGTTAGGTAGGGAAGTTCCTCACCTCTCATGTCCTTCTAGTGCAACATGGAAATGATAAAGACTCCTTTTAATTAAAAATTGAGTTAATTTCTGAGGTTGATAAGCTGCAAAATTTCGTTTTTCTGCTAAGCAGGAATGTGTGGATGTGGTGGGTGTGTTTGGTTTTACCTGATGGCGTCCTTTTGCAGGTACTACTGTGCAGAAATTTTCCGTACGGTGTTGCTAATGTGTTCCAGCACTTGGGCTGATACGTTTTCCCAATGCGATCACTTTGCATGGTGTTCACCTCATCCAGCTCGAGCAGCTGTCTTAAAATGGGACACGGAGTCAGTCTAGCCATCTAAGGTCAGAGCTAGAGCAGCAGTTCTGGTGGGTCGTTCATTACATTGCTCGTAAGCCTGCCCTTGGGTGGGCTGAACCGCCCTGGTTGGCCATCTTTCACCGGCAGCCTGGCAAGACCGTTGCACGGGAGCCTACAGCGAGCGCTGGGTGCAATGAGCACAGCCCTCCAGCGACGGCCGTGGGTTGTGTGGTGTTATTTCCACAGGCAGGGCTTCCCTGTGCTCAGCGTGCTGTTTAATATCACCTCTCCCCCTCGCAGTGTTCCAGCAGCAGCAGTTAGTTTCTGTAACTCAATTCTGGTGGCATGAGAGAAGGCTGGGCCCATCGACTGCGGAGAACGGCGGCAACATGCACGCGGATCTGCGAGCAGCAGCATCCCCAGCATCTCCGCTTTCTTCAGTAGAGAGAATGGTCTGAAGCAGAAATATTTTGTACTTGGTAGTGCTGAGATGGCCTTCTCTTCTTGTTTGCGGGTGGGTGACCTTGCCAGAGACTTGTGTGGCATTAGAAATATCCGGATGAATGACTCGCCATGAACACGACCTTTCCCGTGACGTAGCCGCCTGCGGTCCCTGCGTTTCTTCCCCCGTCCTTATCCGGTCATATTCTGTGTGCTTCTCTCAGGCAACAACAGAAACTGCTGGAGATGTTGTTTCCCAGCTGTCTTCTCCCGATGCATGTTGGGCTTTTGGCTCCAGAGAGCAGCCCGGGTGATAAACAAGCTGACTGTGTGCCACGTGGTGTCTTCCTGCTTTTCGTCGGAGCCTCCGTGCCACTGGAAAATCTCAGGGGATATTAAAACTCGAACAGAGGCACAGACCAATGCAGATACTTCTGAATTGTTAGGCAGATTATTGACTGCAGCTTTGAACCCGATTTTAACTCACCAGCAGCAAAAAGAAACTTGTGCCACCGGTGTTGGAGCTGTTTGCTTTTGCTGCTGTCAGTAAGGAGATGGCAGGGCAGCCTGTCCCAGTGCCTGACCACTCTTTCAGTGAAGAAGTGTTTCCTAATACCCAACCTAAACCTCTCCTGCTGCAACTTGAGGCCATTTCCTCTCATCCTATCACAAGTCACTTGGGAGAAGAGACCAACACCCACCTCACTACACCCTCCTTTCAGGCCGCTGTAGAGAGCAATGAGGTCTCCCCTCAGCCTCCTCTTCTCCAGACTAAACAACCCCAGTTCCCTCAGCTGCTCCTCATGGAACTTGTGCTCCAGACCCCTCACCAGCTTCGTTGCCCTTCTCTGGACGCACTCCAGCACCTCAACGTCCTTCTTGTACTGAGGGGCCCAAAACTGCACACGGTATTTGAGGTGCGGCCTCACCAGTGCTGAGTACAGGGGCATGATCACTGCCCTACTCCTGCTGGCCACACTGCTCCTGACACAAGCCAGGATGCTGTTGGCCCTCTTGGCCACCTGGGCACGCTCCAGGACATGGTTTAGTGGACATGGTGGTGTTAGGTTGATGGTTGGACTTGATGATCTTGGAGGTCTCTTCCAACCTTAAGATTCTGTGGTTCTATGATCCTGGGGGCTGCAGGAGTTTCAGGGTGAAGAGCGGTCCAGCGGCTAGGATGCTTCTGTGGGCTAGGGCAGGCTAGGGGCAGTTCTGGGCCCGCTGCAACCATCCCGCGTGAGCACATCACGTACCTGGGGCTCAGACTCTCTGCGAAGCCATGGCTCCCCTCCCTCCCTTCCAGTACTGCGGAGAGGAAAAAGCTTGGACACCCTGCTGATTGGTGAGGGGAATTAATGTTCCCCTCAGCAACTGGGACCTGCCCTGACCTGTCTCTGGGCACTGCGGGTCAGGTGGACCCGAGTCATGTCTGGTCTCCAATCAAATTCTCCATTTCCCATAAATTCTTTAATTCTGGGGGAAAATCCGGATGTGCAGATATTCACCAGGTCCAGGGGTGCTTCAGCCATGTGAGTTGTGAATCAAAAAATGGCACATGAAATTCTAGCCGCTAGAATGGGGAAAGAAAAGGCAACTAATTAGAAATTATTGAATTTTTTTTTTCTTGGTTAATATTTAGCCACCCCTAGCTGTGCTCGAACACAGCTGCAAACAGAGAATGTGAGGCAGGCAATAAGGAGCGGCTGATCTCATTTTAACATCCTTTAATTAGTGCAGAAAGCCGCCCGTCGGCCGTATCTGACGAGGAACTCTGCGCGCTGAGGCATTCGCCGGGCCGAATTAAAATGTGATTCCAGGTGAGGCGGTTGATTTCAGCGCCGTCAACAGTGAGCCCTGGGGAGTTTGTTCTTTCCAGCCGGATGACAGCTAGTAACAGATTTCTTAATATTCGGTGCAGCGGTGATGCCGTTAACCGTAAGGCGCATCAGGAGAAAAAGATTCACTGCTTTGAGTAGCTGAACCTGGCTGGTTTGTTCTCACCATTGAACGGTAAAGCCTGTGGTACGAGGTGATCGGGAGTTCTTTAGTCAGACTGTACACGGCTGTATTTTAAATTGCTGTTTGGAATTGGATGTTACGCATCTCTTACGCCGAACGCATGGCGCTCTGTTACTGGGAACAAGTTCTGTGCCCAAGCAAAAACACAACAAGTTCTGGAAAGAGAAGCCCCACGACTTTGGGTGGATATGGTGCAATGGTGACAGAGTGGCCTCATTTCCAGCCGGTTAGGAGCAGAACCTGGAGACCCGTCACAATCTCGCTTTGGAAATAGCAACCAGTCGTCGTGTCTGGATGCTGTGGTTCATCAAGTTCATAATCTGCTTTATTTTCGGTGGTTGGGTTAACGTATTGCTGTGGTTTGTTTTACAAAGGAGAACCTGCTTTCTGCCTGGGCTCTTCCTCTCGTAGACCATCAAGTGTTAGCAGAGACCGAGGAAAAGCGACTCTTAGCAGCGTTTCTTTCACTGAGCTGGAGATAGCTGGGGAAGGATGGTTGTAGGCATTCAAGACGGTTGGACCTTACCCTTGGAGATGCGATGTACAGGCAGGAAGGCTCTAATCGCTGCTGAGTTTCTTCGAAGTCTCCATCCAGTCTGAATCCCTTGGCTGGGATATGGGTGAGTCTTGATGAAGAACAACTCTACGCTTTGCCTTCAAACATTAGAGAGCAACTGCTGGTTGTCCTAGCAGGTATTTCAAGGTTTTCCAACCCAATGAACCTGGATGGTGCTGCAGCACAACGGCTGAAGCAACCATTTTTGCAACCGTTGCTCAAACTGAAATTTAGGTACCTTTTTACAGATACTGAAGCCAGCTCCATTAAAATGGCTACCCCTCTGGCTCCAAGAAGTTCCTGGTGATGGTCACAGGGTTCAATGTTTGGATTCTGTCTAGAAGCTAATTTCCGTAGTATCAAGAGGGAGAAAATGCCACGGAACCACGTAGTTCCAGGAAAGTCTATCTATAACAAATGCCATATTGTGGGAAGGGGACTCTGTTTGCAGATAAAAGATATCGTTGTGAGAAAGATCAGAAGACACCCAAGAAATATATGACTGAAAGTGTCTTTGATAGTAGGCAAAGATGGTCATTGAAACCAAAAGTGTCCCAGTTACAGACACTCAGTGCGGTTCCTGTGATCCGGATCACCTAATTCCGTCCGATAAGCATTACCTTTAGTTTGGGAGTGGTTTTTCCCCTCTGTCCCACGTGAACAATTCGATTTTCCTGGCCCATTTGCAGCAGCATGTAGTAGCAAAGCGCGTATCTTACGGTGTTGCACAGGGTTTTATGTCCTGGGCTGCTGGCTGTAGGTCAGCGCTTGGAGCATTGATGGTATCCAGTAACGAGGCAGTGCCGTGTCAGATACAACTGGGTGAGTTATTTGTAGCAAACAACTGATTTAATTTCTTTCCCTCAGTCCCTGAATGATCTGCTGTGAGGTTTTGACTGCCGGAGAGCTGCGTGTGTGAAATGACAATGACTGTTTTATGCAAATGGGATTCATGCTCTGGGTTGCCTATCAGCCATTTAGAGACATTATTTCTCATTATTTGCTATTTCGGCTGAATGACAGGCCTTGCGAGTCACGGGGCGTTGAGTCTGATCCCTGAATGAAGAGCTTCCAAACTCACATGGAGCTTTCCAGAGGATCTCTCAGTAGGGCCATATGCGTGCTCTGGGCGTAAACCCCGATGAAAACCCATTGAACGCACCCTCCTCTTCCATTTTGCATTAGAGTCATAGAATCATAGAATGGTTTGGGTGGGAAGGGACCTTCAAAGCCCATCCAGTCCAACCCTCCTGCCAGGAGCAGGGACATCTCCAACCAGATCAGGTTGCTCAGAGCCCCGTCCAACCTGGCCTGGAATGTTTCCAGGGATGGGGCATCCACCACCTCTCTGGGCAACCTGTTCCAGTGCTCTGCCACCCTCAGTGTAAAAAATTTTTTCCTGATGTCTAATCTAAATCTACCTCCCTCTGTTTTGAAACCGTTACCCCTCGTCCTGTCACAACAGGCCCTGCTGAAGAGTCTCTCCCTGTCTTTCCTGTAGGCCCCCTTGAGGTACTGGAAGACCGCTATAAGGTCTCCCCCAAGCCTCCTCTTCTCCAAACTTCTTGACGATGTTTGTTTATTTCTGGCAAGGAATGGGAGTGTTGCCTAGTCTGTAGGGCTATCAAGTGCTTGTCTTCAGACAAAGCTTTGAGTATTTTTTGTCAGCATTTTCTTCACTCATTGGTGCAGGAAGGTGTGGTTGAACGTATGAACGTAGAAGCAACGTGT